>CAUYRH010006468.1:0-22084 GCA_963574655.1 Perodicticus potto
CCGGAAGATGGTTATGGGATTTCCATTGATGACAAGCTTCCCGTTCTCAGCCTTGACTGTGCCATAGAATTTGCCATGGGTGGAATCATACTGGAACATGTAGACCATGTAGTTGAAGTCAATGAAGGGGTCATTGATGGCGACAATATCCGCTTTGCCAGAGTTAAAAGCAGCCCTGACGACCAGGCGCCCAATACGACCAAATCCGTTTATTCCGACCTTCGCTTTCACCATGGTGCCTCAGGGATGCGGCTGGCGCTGCACTAGAAGAAGCGGCTGTCCGATGAACGGGAGGGCCAGAGAGCCTGTCTGGTTTTTTTTTGGAGACAGAGTCTCACTTTGTTGTCCGCAGTAGCGTGCTGTGGTATCACAGTTCACAGCAACCTCAAACTCTTGGGCTTAAGCAATTCTCTTGCCTCAGCCTCCTGAGTAGCTGGGACTACAGGTACCAGCCACAACACCCGGCTGTTTTTTTTTGGTTGCAGTTGTCATTGTTGTTTAGCAGACCTGGGCCAGGCTTGAACCCACCAGCCTCGATGTATGTGGCCAGCGCCCGTACTACAGGTGCCGAGCCTATTTTAGAGATTTTTTTTTTTTTTTGAGACAGAGGGCATCACAGCTCACAGCAACCTCCAACTCCTGGGCTCAAACGATTCTCCTGCCTCTGCCTCCCAAGAAGCTGGGACTACAGACACCTGCCACAACACCCAGTTATTTTTTGGTTGCAGCCGTCATTGTTGTTTGGTGGTCCCAGGCTAGATTCAAACCCGCCAACTCAGGTGTATGTGGCTGGCACCTCAGCCACTTGAGACACAGGCGCCAAGCCTATTTTAGAGATTTTTGATCAGGCTGGTCTCCAACTCCTGAGCTCAAGTAATCCACCCACCTCGGCCTCCCAGCCTGATGGAATTACAGGCGTGAGCCAAAGCACCCGGCCATAATTTTTCTGACTTCTGTCAATGCACATTTTACAAGATTAAAATTGGTAGAAACATGTATTATTGCTTTCTTAAAATTGTAGGCTCAGGGCCCGTAGCTCAGTGGTTAGGGCGCCAGCCACATACACTGGGGCTGGTGGGTTCAAACCCGGCCCAGGCCTGCTAAAACAACAATGACAACTACAACAACAACAACAAAATCCCCAAGCGTTGTGGTGAGGGCCTATAGTCCCAGCTGCTTGGGAGGCTGAAGCAAGTGAATCGCTTAAACCCAAGAGTTGAGGTTGCTGTGAGCTGGGACACCAGAGCACTCTACTGAGGGCCACATAGTGAGACTTTGTCTCAAAAAATAAATAAATAAAATTGTTGTAGACACGTTTTAAAGAGTCTGCTCAAAGTTAAGTACACTCCTGCCACAACCATGTCCCCCTGCCACCCAGCCTTCCCTCTGAATCAGATCCATCCTGCCGTAGAAGTCCTTAAAACTGTAAATTCATGTAAAGTAAGGACAGTGATTAGCTATTACAGTCCAGAAGGATTGATGATTAAACTGAGAAAAGGAGGATAACAGAATATGTGCAGAGAGGAGCAAATGAGCCTCAGATGACTTGTCCCTGATACTATTCAGGTCCATGTCTCAGTTCTTCTAGAAACCTCGGTGCATTTGTTGCTCTTAGGACCCATGAGAAACCCCTGCATCCTCACAATTTTTTCTTTATTGAGCTAATTGGCTAGAATTTTGTCCTTAAAAGGAAGGGGTACCTAACTCGACAAATCTCATTATATCATCACAGTCCACATATTTGTTATTTTTAATGGTTAAGTGGCCGGTTCTTAATGTTAGTGTATCATAGCTCGTTTCATGATGACTTGGGCGCTTTCTGGTTTTTATGCTTATTGAGAGAGTTACAATGAATCAGGCCACAGTAGGTTTTCTCTCCTTAACAAAAGGTGTGCTAAGTTGAGAGCTCGCACGTTGTTGCTTGATTCCTCTCCAATTAGAGTGCCACCAGCCTTGTTTCAGGGCATCTGTTTTTCCATAGCCCCACCCAAACTGGGTTCTATATTTATTTTAGTTTGTACAATGCCACCATAGAATCATTTAATTGAAAAGAAAAAAAGAATTGTTTAATTGGTATTTTTAAATAGCTAGTGAGGTTTTATGAGAATTAAACTAGATAATATATAAAGACTTGGAACACACTAACCTATTATTAGTATCACTCTTGACAGTTACTGAGTAAAAAATGAGACAGTGTACTGACCTCATATGCTGTATGTGTCTTTTCTTATGTATTTGTGCTGAGTAGTTGTTTCTCTTTTTATCCACATGGTAGGTCTGTCCAGGGCTTGACCACTGCCTTGGGGCTCAGTCCTCAGCCCTCTGCTCGTTTCTATCCTCATTTAGCCTCCTGTCTTTAGCCATCTGCACGTGGCAGGCCTTGAGTTCCAGTCTCCCCCTTGGACCTCTCTCCTGCACTCCAACACATGTAACTGACCATTTGACACCTCCACTTGCTGGGACATGTCAAACCTAGCTGTCCAGCCTGCGCTGCTCCCCCGAGGTGCCTGTCCCACTGCCTTTCAGCTCAGTGGGTGATGATCCATCCTTGCAGGTGCTCAAGCCAAAATCTTTTGAGTATTCCTTGACTCTTTTTCTCTTATTCTCACCATCCAGCCTCCAAATCCTTTAGGCACTGTCTTCAAAATAGTATATATTGGCTCAGCGTCTGTAGCTCAGTGGCTAGCGTGCCGGCACCATACACTGGAGCTGGCAGGTTCAAACCCAGCCCCGGCTTGCCAAACAACAATGACAACTACAACCAAATCCAGGCATTGTGGCGGGCACCTGTAGTCCCAGCTACTCGGGAGGCTGAGGCAAGAGAATCGCCTAAGCCCAGGAGCTGGAGGTTGCTGTGAGCTGTGATGCCATGGCACTCTACCCAGGGCGTGACATAGTGAGACTCTATCTCAAAAAAACCAACAAACAAAATAGTATATACTATACAAAATATTATCCTGGAAACACACCATTAACTTCCCTCCAAGTCCTCCCTCCTCATACCAACCAAGACTCCATCCTGTCTCACCTGGATCTCTCACCTGCAAAGCCTTCTAACTGGTCTTCCCACTTGTACCCTTATTCAGCTTCAGAATTTCTGTTTTGATCTTGGCTCTCTTTTTTATTTTTCATTTTATTTATTATTATTATTATTTTTTTAGAGACAAAGTCTCACTTTATTGCCCTCAGTAGAGTGCGGTGGCATCACACAGCTCACAGCCACCTCCAGCTCCAGGGCTTAGGCGATTCTCTTGCCTCAGCTTCCCAAGTCGCTGGGACTACAGGCGCCCACCACAATGCTTGGCTATTTTTTGTTGCAGTTTGGCCAGGGCTGGGTTCGAACCCGCCACCTTCAGTATATGGGACCGGTGTTCTCCTCACTGAGCCACAGGTGCTGCCCATGACCTTGGCTCTCTTCCTGACCATCAGAAGCCTGCTATCATCCCAGCTTCATGGTGAGACATGACCGTGTGCAGTAGGTGAGGAGGAGAAATCCATGCCCACAGCTCTCTGGCAGAGTGCCCCTCACATGCCCCTCCTATTCCCAGAGTGCCCTTCACATGTCCCTCCCTAAGTCAGTCAGTGGCAGGGGGAACGGGATTGCTGTACTGAGACCAGTCAGGACTCTTCTCTGACAAGCAGTCCGCTAAGAAAAATTGGGTGTGTATAGGAGGAGTAGAGTAGATGTTGGGTAAACACCCAGACAAGAGTCTGTCACAGTGTTGGTAGTCAGGGAGTCAGTAAGAAAGTTCAACTCCTTTTCTGAGCTGCTTAGTGAGGGTGGCCCGTGCCCACAGGTGTTGACCATACGCAAAGAAGGGGAGGTCTGCCCTCGCCACGGGATGTGACAGGTGCCTTGGCTGTCTCTCTGCCTGTCAGGAGATTCTACTGGGTTTTTTTGCGGGGGGAGGTGGGGGTTGTCTCTTTATTTCAGTTACTTTATTAGTCTCCTGGGACTGTCACAACAAATTAACACAAACTGGGTAGCTTAACACAACATAAATTAATTCTCTCACAGTTCTAGAGGCCAGAAGTCTGAAATCTAGGTGTTGGCAGGGCCACAATCTCCCAAGGCTTTGGGGAGAAATTGTTCCATGCCTTTTCTAAGCTTCTGGTGTCAGCGGTAGTCTTTCAGTGTGGTGGCATCACCCCAATCTCTGCCTCTGTTATCACGTGACTGTGTGTGTGTGTGTGCGTCCTCCACTTCTTGTAAGGACAGTCATACTGGATTTAGGACCTACCTACCTACTCCAGCATGACCTCATCTTAAATAATTACATCTGCAATGACCCTATTTCCAAAAAGGGTCACATTCTTAGGTGCTGGGGGTTAGGACTTCCGGAATTCAGCATTTCTGGGGGAGCAGAATTCATAATACTTACATTTAAAATACAAATTGGAATATAAATTTTCTTTACTTCCTCCTTTCTGAGGTTCTGGCTAGACCCTCCATTACTATGTTGAATAGAAGTGGTGAGAGGGGGCATCCTGGTCTTGTTCCTGATCTTACAGGGAAAGCATTCCGTTTTTCACCATTAAGTCTGACATTAATTGTAGGTTTTTCATAGATGCTCTTTATCAGGTTGAAAGTTCTTTTTTTAATCCAAATTTGCTGAGAGTTTATTATCAATAATGGATATTGCATTTTGTGTAAAACATTTTCTGCATCTATTGAGTTGATCATGTTGTTTTTATCTTTTATCCTATTAATGTTTTATCCTTTATCCTGTTGAGTTGATTTTTGGATGTTAAATCAACCTTGTATTCCTGGGATAAATACCGCTTGATCATGATGTATAATCTTTCTAATATGCAGCTGAATTTGGTTTGCTCATATTTTGTTGAGGATTTTGTGTCCATATATCTAAGAAATATTGGTCTGTACTTTTTTTTTTTTTCCTTGTGAAATCTTTGATTTTGGTATTAAGGTAATATTGGCCTCAGAATGAATTGGGAAACCCTATTCTTCTATTTTTGGGGATAATTTCTGAAAAAATAGTATTAATTCTTCAGAAATTAATATTGAGTTTACAAATGAAGCCACCTGGGCTTGAGTTTTTCTTTTTTTTTGTTACTAATTTAATCTCTTTACTTGTCATAGGTCTCTTTAGATTTTCATTTCTTTTGAGTCAATTTTGGTAGTTTTGTCTTTTGAAGAATTTATTCATTTCATCGAAGTTATCTGATTTGTTGTCATTCAGTTTTTCATACTATTTCCTATGATCCTTTCTATTTCAGTAAGTTCAGCAACTGTGTCCCTGCTTTCATTTCTGATTTTAGTAATATGAGTCTTCTCTTTCTCTTGGTTAGTTTAGCTGAAAGTTTGTTAATTTAGGTGATCTTTTAAAAAAACAAACATTTGTTCTTTCTTTTTTTCAGTGTCTCATGGATTCAGTAGGAAAAAAACCTTTTGATTTAATCAATGTTCTATATTGTTTTTCATTTTTTTCATTATTATTAAAAGATTATTCTCTTAATAAGAAATCTCTGACAATTTTAGTGATGTTAAATAAGATTCCAAATATATATTGACAGCCTTGTTGTTGTGCATATGTCGTGTCCTGCCATCTTATACAGAGCACTGCCTTAATTTTCAACTATGCTAAAGGGAGCCCTCAGGCTATATATGAGTGTGTATAAACATATATATGGTGTTTGAACCATGGTTCTATAACTCTACAGAACTTGGTGGCATACAGAGAAATTTGCTAAGGACAAGGATTTTGTGCTAGGGCACTTTCTTTTTCTTTTTGTTTTTTTTTTGAGACAGAGCCTCAAGCTGTTGCCCTGGATAGAGTGCTGTGGCATCACAGCTCACAGCAACCTCCAATTCCTGGGCTCAAGCGAGTCTCTTGCCTCCACCTCCCAAGTAGCTGGGACTACAGGCGCCCGCCACAATGCCTGGCCATTTTTTTTTTTTGGTTGCAGCCATGATTGTTGTATGGCAGGCCCGGGCTGGATTCGAACCCGCCAGCTCAGGTGTATGTGGCTGGCGCCTTAGCCCGCTGAGCCACAGGCGCTGAGCTACCAAGGTGGAGTCTTACCTGAGCCCCATCCTTTTAACTTAGTGGCACACATGGACCCAGCGAGGCCACCTGGGACAGGAGAGGAGACAGCAGAGAGCAGGTCCAGGTTAGGCTAGGGGGGGCAGGGGGCGGTCTGAGCAGGGCAGAGGGGTCATAGCTCACCCACCTGGGTCTTGACACAGCCTTGACCTGCTGCTTCCCCATCTGTCACCTGGCAGGAGGGGCACATTGGTGGTGTTACTCAAATTATGGCTCCTGAACACCTGACTCAATCATCTTGGGAGTTTGATTAAAACCCAGATCCTGGGCTCTGCCTGAGACCATTGTTGAAACCATTTCCAGATGGTTCTGAGAAGCCCTGCCTGGTTCAGTCCAGCCCAGGAGACTCAGATACTAAGAACCACATTCAACCAAGGCAGAGGTGAGTCCTGGTTTCCTTCAGGGCTGGGGGCCCTGCTCACCAAGCTTCCACGTACTCCCTCCTTGCCCTCAATGCTCCTCTCCCCCCAACAGGGTTTGTGACAAACTGAGGGGTGGTAGCCAGAGCAGGGCACTGCCTCCCTCATGCAAGAAGGGGCAGGGTTCCATTCCTGCCCCAGTACCTCAGGCGGTACTCCTTGGGACAGTCACTGCCTCCCTTAGACTAGAATCCTCAGGGCAGGATAAGGTCTCTCCCCGGCTCAGACTAGAGCTGGGTAGGACTCCTGGGCCAGAAGTGTCTCCTGGGGATAGCCACCTCTCTCCAGCCCTACATCACTCAACCTGCTCTCTGTACCATTATGGGTCCTCTGGGGCAACAGGTGGACCTGGGAATGAGCACTGCCTGTCCTGAGGCCTCACTCTTCCCTGAAACCATTGGCACTATGTATGGAGGACTGAAAGAAAGAAATGGCCCTATCGAAGGCCCTGGCAATGAGGTGGATATGCTAAGGGGGCTGAAGGTGCCCACTGCTGCCTGGGCCTGGGATTGAGAGCAGCCCCACTTGGCTCCATTCTCTCCTCTCAGGAGTATCTCATGATTCCAACTCTGCACTTTGGTCTTCAGCTTTCTGTAAGCCACTTGGCCCACACCCCTATTCTTTTATTATTATTTTTTTTGAGACAGAGTCTCAAGAAGCTGTCGCCCTGGGTAGAGTGCCATGGCGTCATAGATCACAGCAATCTCAAACTCTTGGGCTCAAGTGTCTTCTTGCCTCAGATTTTTTTCTTCTTTTTTTTTTTTTTGAGTTTCTTTATGTCACCCTCGGTAGTGTTGTAGCATGACAGCTCACAGTAACCTCAAACTCTTGGGCTTAAGCGATTCTCTTGCCTCAGCCTCCCAAGTAGCTGGGACTACAGGTGCCCGCCATAACGCCCAGCTAATTTTTGGTTGTAGTTGTCATTGTTGTTTGGCAGGCCCAGGCTGGATTTGAACCAACTTTGGTGTATATGGCTGGCACCCTAGCCACTGAGCTACAGGTGCCAAGTCAGATTTTTCTATTTTTAGTAGAGATGGGGTCTCACTTTTTGCTCAGGCTGGTCTCAAACCTGTGAACTGAAGCTATCCACCCACCTGGGCCTCCCAGACTATAAGATTACAGGCATCAGCCACCACACCTGGCCCCCCTATTCTTTTGAGAGTTTCACTTTGTCACCCTCAGTAGTGTGCTATGGCATCATAGCTCACAGCAACCTCAAACTCTTAGGCTCAGGTGATTCTCTTGCCTCAGCCTCTCTAGTAGCTGGGACTACAAGGCACCTGCCACAACACTCTGGCTGTTTTTTTTTTTTTTTTAGACAAAGTCTCACTGTTGCCTCAGGGTATATAGTGCTATGGCTTCCCAGCTCACAGCAACCTCAAACTCTTGGGTTCAAGCAATCCTCTTGTCTCAGCCTCCAGAGTTAACTAGGCCTATAGGCACCTGCCATAACACCTTGCTTTTTTTAGAGATGGGGTCTCACTAGCTCAGGCTGGTCTCCTGAGCTCAAGCAATCCACCCGCCTCAGCTTCCCAGTGTCAGGGTGCCTGGCTATCCACCTCATGTTGAGGTTTATTTGGAGCCTGACTTCTCAGCCCCACTCCTTGTCCTGTTTAGGTCCTGGCATTCTAGCTGCACCCTAGGATCTCCCAGTTCCAGCCCATCTCTACTCAGACCCTGTTTTGCATGTGTCCTCACCTACTTCCTACTTGTCTTCAAGGCTCATTTCAGACATCACCTCTCTGGTACCCAAGGAGTTCTCCCAAGCTTCCACAGCATCCCTCCCCCCAGGTTGTCACTAGTGTGTTCTATCTATCCCCTCCAAGCTGGTACAGGAGGGACAGCTTAGCCGGGCCCAGTGAACACCCACCAAGTTGTTGGGCAGACCTAACGAGCCCTGGAGGACCGGGCCCAGGAAGCCACCCCAGCTGCCGAGAACAAACCTCTGGTGTAAAAAAGCCCAGCAAGGGTGGGGTCTCTGGAGGGGCTGCTCAGTGTCCCACCAGCTGTCACTGGGATGCATGGTTATCAGCATATGGAAAGGGTGACACTTCCCAGACTGTGAAGGGCACATTCTTGTTCCTGGGAGAGGGAAAAACACCAGCATCTGGTGACCAGGATTTCCCACTAGGCAGTAGGCTGCCAACCAACCACCAGGTCCCACAGGGCCAGAGTCAGCCAGAACAATGGTGCTGGGACCCTGGGCACCTTTCAGGCTGGGCGTAGGGATAGAGAAGGGTCGGTATAGTGGTGAAGCACTAAACCACCCTGCACTAACACACAGCCAGGCCTCAGTTCCAAAATCAACCCAGAAGCTTTAATGGCCTGCCTCCAGGAACCACAGGCTCTTCACAAACCCTTAAAGCCAATGCCCTTTGTGCCAGCACTTGGCTCAGCTCAGCACTCCGCAGGTAGGTGGCCCACAGCAGGCCTGCTGGGCTCCAGGAGTGCCAGGGTCTCCAATCCTGATCTGTGGAGCCCAGGGTCTCCAATCCTGATCTGTGACCTTCTAGGACTGAGCTGCCTCTCAACCTGCCTGCCCCATCCCTGAGTCCCTGCAACTGCTGCTTCCAGAAACAGCTTTCCCAGGACAGTGCCTGGGGTGGAGGAGGCAGCTTAGGGAAGTCGACTGATGTCGACTCAGGCCAGGCTTTGAGCTTTCAAGGGTGGGAACAGCAGGCCCAGAACAAGCATGCCAGCCCTAGGCCTGTCCCCATCAGCAGCAGGGGCAGTGGGGACAGCAGGCTCCCTCAAGGAGCTCCAGGCTTGGGGGGGTAGGGGTAGGGGCAAGGGTGACTCCAGGAAGCGTGAGTCATATACACTGTACAATGTATCACTCTAAGACAGCCAAGTCCTATGACACATAAAGACTCTCTACAGGAAGGTTCTGCTGCCTCAGCCTATTCCAAGCCCTGTCCCACAGAGGAAGCAGAGACCAAAACAAATGTGTGTGTCAGGCATCATCCCCACGACAGCCCTGTGAGGTAGGTTGTGTTGTCCTATTTTACAAATGGGGAATGAGGGCTCAACAGGGTGAAGTGTCTTGCCCAGGTCTGTCCGACTTCAAAGCCATTGTTTTCTCTAGGGAAGAAATAGAAAGCACTCCCAGCTAATACAAATCCTCAAGCCAGCCTGGGTGGGCCTGGGGTGACAGCTGGGGACCCTCAAGGGAGATGCCATGGGCCCACAGCATCCACTCCCTGGCCCAGGACTGGACAGGCAAAAGTGGGGGGTAGGGTGAGCCCCAGGCAAGTGCCCACACAGTACCAGCAACTAGAGTTACAGGTGGTGACTAGGGCCACCCAGTAGCTGTGGGTGGGGTGAGGGCCGGTCTGGTCCTGAGGCCTTGTGGCCCCAAGTGGGCAGTGCCAGGCCATTGAGCCAGGCAGTTTCCAGCAGGCTGCGGAATCGGGCCCTCAGGGTGGGGCCCGGTGGGCTATCATGCCCAGCAGGGGCAGGTGAGCCACCACCAGACTCTCCTCCAGCAGCTGCCTCTGCTTTTTCCGGGCCAGGGGTTGACGGCTTTCTCCCTGGCTTCCTGACCTTGGGGGCCGGTGACTTCCGTGACAGGGCTGGGCTCTCTGGCTCATCTCTGGCCATGGAGGGTTCTGAGGGGGTCACGGCTCCAGCCTCAGCGTCAAAGTCACCTGGAAAACAAACAAATAGTCAGGCTGCAGACCCCCACACCCTCAGGTCTTATCTCGTTGCCTTTAAAGTCATTTACAACAATCTAGTTCCACTCTGCCCTAGGCCAGGATGGCACCAGTCAGGTCACAGATATCACAACTCTTCTCCATATGTGCCTGCTGGCAAGACCATCCAAACCAAAAAGGCCTGTTTCTCCCCAGGTGACACCAGAACTCCATCTGATGAGAGCACTACTCAAGAGAGGCTCCTTGGGTACTAGGATGAGAGGGAGGGAACCCAGAAGGCCAGAAACCACTAGCCTGATCTAAAGCCCCAGTATTCAAGTGGGGAAACTAAGGCATAGAAAGAGAGGGCCCTGCCATACATAAGAGAACCATCACCTTTCTGCATATGACCCGCAGAGCTGAAGCAAGAGCCAGGCCCCAACCCAGGCAGGGCGCCGCCCTCAATGCAATGCCTGGAGGGAGGAGGGTGGAGGCGGCAGAGGGAGCAAGAGCAAACCTCCCAGGGAGAGGAGTGGTGGGGAAGCACAGGAGCCCATGAGAAATGAGGGCAGAAGTAACTGAGTAACTGTCTAGAAGGGTGGCCTCGGGCGGCACCTGTGGCTCAGTGGGTAGGGTGCCGGCCCCATATCCCAGACGTGGGGGGTTCAAACCCAGCCCCAGACAAAAACTGCAAAAAAAAAAAAAAAAAAAGGAGGGGGTGGGCGGCACCTGTGGCTCATTGAGTAGGGTGCCAGCCCCATATACCAAAGGTGGCGGGTTCAAACCTGGCCTCAGCCAAACTGCAAAAACAGAAAAATAGCCAGGCGCTGTGGCGGGCACCTGTAGTCCCAGCTACTCGGGAGACTGAGGCAAGAGAATCGCCTAAGCCCAGGAGTTGGAGGTTGCTGTGAGCTGTGTGATGCCACAGCACTCTACCGAGGGGGATAAAGTAAGACTCTGAGCCTCGGCACCTGTGGCTCAACGGGCTAAGGCGCCAGCCACGTACACCTGAGCTGCTGGGTTCGAATACAGCCCAGGCCCGCCAAACAACAATGACGGCTGCAACCAAAGAATGGCCGGGTGTTGTGGTGGGCGCCTGTAGTCCCAGCTATTTGGGAGGCGGAGGCAGGAGACTCGCTTGAGCCCAGGAATTGGAGGTTGCTGTGAGCTGTGAAGCCATAGCACTCTATCCAGGGTGACAACTTGAGGCTCTGTCTCAAAAAAAAAAAAAAAAAATAGAAGGGTGGCCTCTAGGGTGGCACCTGTGGCTCAGTGGGTAGGGTGCTGGCCCCGTATACTGAGGGTGGTGGGTTCAAACCCTGCTCCGGCCAAACTGCAACCAAAAATAGCCAGGCGAGGGCACCACCTGTGGCTCAGCGAGTAGCGCTCTGGCCCCATATACCAAAGGTGGCAGGTTCAGACCCAGCCTCAGCCGAACTGCAAAACAAAAAAATAGCCGGGCATTGTGGCAGGCGCCTGTAGTTCCAGTTACTTGGGAGGCTGAGGCAAGAGAATCGCCTAAGCCCAGGAGCTGGAGGTTGCTGTGAGTTGTGACAGGACTCTACAGAGGGGGAGATAAAGTGAGACTCTTGTCTCTTAAGAAGGGTGGCCTCTAAAGATGGTAGAGAAAGTGGGATAGGGACACCAAAATCCTGCCAGTGGCAGGACCCTACGCCCAGACCCTCTTGCAGGCTAGAGTCAGAGCTGGAAGGACAGATTGCAGGGAGGCTGAGAAAGAGTTGCCCCAGATCAGAGCAGCTGGAGGGTTCAGAAGCCTACAAATAACACCATCAAGGCACTCACTGTGCCTAGAGGGTCAAATGGGGAGGGTCCCTAAAGCCCTGCTCTGGAAGGAGTTCTTAGAACCACTCCGCTCCGGCTGTGACCTACTCACACACCTGTCACATTGCACCCATGTGTCACACAGCTCTGGCGGCTTCTGGGGCTGCCCCATGCTCACCCAGCTGGCGGCGTACACAGTCGTGCCACTGCAGGCCCAACAGGTCCGGGTAGATGTCAGGAAGTTGGCGTAGCGCCAGCAACTTCAGCATACGCGAGGTGCAGCCATGCAGAGCGCGCTCCCTCAGTGCCCGCTCCTCCGACAACGTGGTAGGCCGCAGCTCCACACGATGCTCCTGTAGTACGTGGTCTACGGAAGCAGGTGGCAGTCGTGGGAAGAGCCGCTCCTTCACCAGGTGGATGGGCACAAAGATGGCACCAGCTCGCACCACGTGGGGGAAGGGACACTGCTGTGTATACACGAAGTTCTGTAGCTGGGACAGCAGCTTGCTCAGCAGCCCCTGTACAGCCTGGCAGTCCTGCCATGCAGCCTTGCCCCAAGGCCCAGCCATCTCGAGCCACTCGCGCAGCTTCTCCGGCGGGGAGTGGGCCACTGAGCCTGAGATGGCATCACACAGGGATGCATGCAGCCCTGTAAAGCGCTGCTCTGGGGAGTCTGCTGGGGCTGCTGTAGATGTTGGAGCTGAAGCTGGAGGGCCTGCAGGGCCTGCAGCTGAAGCTGGAGCAGAGACAGGAGCTGGAACAGGGGCAGGAGATGGAACTGGAGTGGGAGCCAGGGATGGAGCTGGAGCAGGGGTTGGGGTAGGGGAGGCCACGGCTATGGCTGGAGGACTGGGCAGTGCCAGGTTGAAGCAGGCCATAGGCAGGGGCTGAGTGAGAATCTGCAGTTCAACGGGTACAGACGTGGGAGTGGGGGCAGGCTGTGCCAGTGCGGGGGCAGGAGCTGAGGTGGGTGTGGATGGAACGACAGCTGCAGGCAAGGGTGCTGGTCGGAGAATTTTGAACTTTCGGAACATGAAGGCCACAGAGCTATGGAAGTTGGTCCTTGGCATGGCCTCTGTGGTCACTGGCTCCCCAGGCAACCCTGGGGCTTTGGTGACTATCTTTTTCAGGCCTGGCAGATCTGATACTGGGTTCCCCACATCTGGCACGACCATGGCTTCAGTGGGCTTAGCATGTACCACAGGACTATGGACCTTGATGGGAGAAGCCTCTGCTATGGGCTTCTTCACACTCAAGTCCAGGGCCACCTCCTCCTTACGTGAGCAGTGAGTCCCTGAGGGGCCCTCTTGGACAGGCAGGGTCTCCCTGCAGCCTTTGTTATGGCTCTCATTGGTGGCTGCAGCTGAGTCAGGCTCCGTTGTGGCCTCAGGTGCCTGCACATCCAGATAGTCACGGTAGGGGGCCAGGCTGAAGACATTGTCGATAATAGGCATTGGTGGAGAGCTGGGTGGTCTTGCACCCTCCTTCTGTAGAAGAGACTGGCGCTCCTGGGCACAAGGGGGAAGTGCCGGTGGGGTGCGTGGAACTGGACTATCCCTGATGACAATGGGTGCCCCAGGGTGCTCATTAAGCCGGGGCTGCAGCTGCTCTTTCCTGCAGCTAGGCAGCCACATCTTCTCCTCAGCTTCCTGTGCTGGCTTCTCTGCAGGCCTCACAGGCTCTGAGCATGGCTGGCTTGCTGGTAAAGGCTGGCACACACGCTGAAAGGCACCAGGCTGTGGGACAGCCTGCAAGCTGTTCTGGGAAGGTGGCATCCCTCCAAGCCCTGGGGATGCTCCATAGAGAGAGAGGTCATCCCGGGCATAAGGAAAATTGAGAGTGTGGGGGGCAAAGTCCAGTGGGCACCGTGGAGCAAGAGGTGGCTCCAGCTTGAGGCCTGGTGAGGGTGCTGGGAGTGGGGCAGAGGGGTAGGAGTAAGTGTCTAGTCCCAAAGGGGGCATGTAGGGTGTCTGGACTGCCTGCTGCCTCAGATAGGGGCTGCCAAGTTCCCCAGCCTGGTACCCAGCACCCTTGTGGGATCCCAGAGGCTGCAGTGGGAGTGCTGAGCTGTAAGTGCCCTGCTTCTCTGGGTGGCGACAGGCTGGAGGACAAGGCAGGGCCTGTGGATGGTGGGGCAGTGGGTAGTGGGTGGGTATGACATCCTGGCAGGGTGGCCCCAGGGGCGGGGCTGGCTGGGTCCAAGGACTGGAGGATCCCTTGGACATGGCTTGCTTGGGGTCCCCTGAGTAAGGAACTGTATACTTGGAGGCCAGGAAGCCTGTGCTGTGGATGGTCCGATACTTCTCCAGGAATGCTTGGCATGGAGAGAAGCTCATCGAGGAGTCTTTGCTGGACCCTTCAGCTGGCACCGTACGCAAGAAGGTGCCATCCAGGGATTGGCCCTTGACAGCAGGTGGGGCCAAAGAACATGATGTGTCAGCTGAGGGCAACAGGGACCCAGGCACCAGCGTCCAATCAACATCCAGTGGTCTCTTTGCTGCCCCTTCTCCCAGGCAAGTTGAGAGCCCATAACACAGAGGATTTCTGTAGACAGGTTTGGGTGCTGCCAGTGGTGGGCCTGGGTAGGAATGAGCCTGGGGACTGAACGGCGGGAGCTCAACAGGGCTGGAATCCTGTATCTTCTCAGGGCCTTCTGTGGGCGGGCGGTAGAGCAGGCAGTTGGTCAGCAGGCTGTCCGCCCGAAGTGGAGGTCCTGCCATGCTGGTGGGGTACAATGGTGGGTATGGGGTCCAGGATGCCATCCGCTCAGATCCTGCTTTGGGCGTGCCCCCCATGGGACAGGAGAAGTAGGCCCCCTTGTAGCTGCAGGGGTCCTGGCTTCCAGCAGGGGGGAGCAGGCTGTGCCCAGACCCTGTATCTGCCTCCAGGCGGGGCAGCTTGCCATACATCACAGGCCCCAAGGTCCCCAGTGGCCGCTTCTCTGCCATTGCTGTGAAGGCTTCAAGCCTTCCCAGGCCCGTGCTACTCAACTTCTGACCTAGGAGATAAGGAGAAAGACAGGGTTGTCAGAAACAGGCTACATGCAGTGAGCTGCTCTCACTGGCTACTGCCACACATAAGAACCTGGCACTTACTGATGCCAGTTAAGACTATGAATGCATGAGCCACAGAATGCAGAGGCTTCCAACTCTGACTTATTAAGCTGCAGAACCTTTGTTCCATGAATTCTTCTACACATATCCCCACCCCATTCCAATAGCCCCTTCTGTTTTATTTCCCCCATACAACTCCCGAGACCCATTCTCCTGGGTGGTTCCTGTAGCTCAAGGAGTAGGGCACCGGCTCCATATCCCAGGGGCGAGTTCAAACCCAGCCCCAAACTGCAACAACAACAAAAGACCCCTTCTCCTTGGGGATTCAGACTTCATATGGCACAGTCTGAGGTTCACTTGGCTTGGCTTACTCTGCTGCCCTCTCATATACAAAGGAAACCCAGCCATCACAAAGTCACCAAATAAAAAGACAAGATGAAAAGCAGGCCTCCTGCCTCCCACGCAGGCTTCTATCTTAAAGATGCCATAGTGATCTTAAGGTGCCCACTGCAGCCAAGACTTGGAATCGGGTATTTTCTATAAATTTAGATTTCTGGCAGGCTTATTTATCACGTACACCTGAGCTGGCGGGTTCGAATCCAGCCCGGGCCCGCCAAACAACAATGACGGCTGCAACCAAAAAATGGCCAGGCATTGTGGCAGGCGCCTGTAGTCCCAGCTACTTAGGAGGTGGAGGCAGGAGACTCGCTTGAGCCCAGGAATTGGAGGTTGCTGTGAGCTGTGATGCCACGGCACTCTCTCCAGGGTGACAGCTTGAGGCTCTGCCTTGGAAAAAAAAGAAAAAAGAAAAAAAATGGCAGAGGCATATCTCAAACTCAGGTCCCTAGGCCCAGAGCCAACTGCTGAGCTACTAGGGCTGGCTCTGAGAGACAGTGGTAGGCACAAGCCACGCCCCTCTCACCCAGCCATCCTCCCTCAGCAGAAGGGTCAAGGCTGTCCAGAAGATGGTGCTGTGGTGCCAGAGGGAAGGTCCCAGTGCTCATCCCCAGTTTACCCAATTCTCAAGCTGCAGGCAGCTATTCCAAGGCACGTGGGGCAAGACAGCACCAGGGGTGAGGCATGTGCTTGAAGTCCAGGGGAGGCGGCCCCGGTGCAAGTTGGCAACTACTCTCATCATGCTAATCGATAAACTAAGTGCCAAGAAAGACTAAGACGCTAAGACAGAGGAAGGATGGGAGGACCAGAGAAGTTAAGCATGGGTTTCCCTAGCACAGCAGGCACCCTATGACCCACCAGGGACTCTATCTGAAGCCTATCTTCTGGGGCCATACTGACCTGCCCCTAGCTCCCCCACCCAACACCCTGCTTCCTGAAACTCCCAGTGGTTTAGAAAGGATCATTCAGTTCAGTCTTGCTATGATTAGGCCATGAGCCAAGTGTCACAGGTTTCTGGTCCCTTCTGGCTAGTGGCTGATGAGAGCCACAGATTCAGACTAGTACATTTTGGACAGAGGAAAGGTGAGGATAGCACAGGAACAAATGCTCACTCCCACCCTGGCCTGATGCACCAAGGAAGCCAGACAGAACTCTCAGAGAGAGAGTTGGCTCACCTCCCAGACAGAATCTGACACCTCAGGTCAGCGTAGAGAAGACAGGAGGGGCCATCAGGACACAGGTGACAGTACCAATAGCAGTGTCCTATGACAGGGTCCTGTATCCTGGTGGAAAGGCCCCACTCATCTTGCTCCACAGCAATGTTGTAAGAATTGTACGGTTTTAAGGTTTCTGACCCTTGCCCTGGGAAGTTCCAGGTTAATTAAGTGCTGGCTCTGGTTTCACCTCCTCTACATGCTCCTTGGGGTCTACTCCAAGCCCCAGGAGTCCTTCTTTCCCAAGCTCAGCCCAAAGAGTGCCCTTTGCCCTGGAGACTTCTGAGGACTGCCCTCGGGATCCAGCTTATAGACACAAAGCCTTCTGGGACCCTTAGGAGTCTTTGGTGACAGGGATGGGGCTCCAGGGAGCCAACAGAGAACTCTGAGAGGTGTGTGGGGGTGACCTTATCTCCTGCCAGTAGGAGATGGAGAGCCCAGTATACACACCCTCAGGCGATTCCCCTCCCCTATTTAAAACTAACCAAAATGTAGGTGCCTCTTTCCCTGACCCACATACTGGGGAGGCAGGCAAGCACTTGGAGAGGGCAGAGCCCCAGGAAGCAGGCTCACATCACCTTTGGTCTTCTCAGCTGAGCTCCAAACTCGGCCAGGATACAGGGCAGGGTCCAGGAGAAGAGCCCACCACCTATGCACTGACCCTGCTCAGCAGAAGAAACAACTCCATGGCCCAATTCCCACTTTCACTTCCTTGGGCCCTCTGGATGCACTTTAGGAAAGACCAGGAAGAAGAGCGTGATTGCCACCCAGTTGTGGCCAAGCATCTGGACTATCTGGGAGAGCTGGACCTGACAGGCCGTGTCCTCATACTCCTAGCTGAGGCTCTGGGCTCTCCAAACACTATAACCCGACCTGGGGCACCCCACAGTCTCCAGCGGAGGGGAATGCGTCGGGGGATCAGCCTCCACCTTTTTCCCTCTAACAGCCCAGCCTGTTAACTCTGGTGCCTGTGTCTCACAGCCAACCTCGCTTTGGGGCGGCCGCGCGCCGGACCCTGCCGGCTTCCGGGTGTCCCCGAGCCCCTCCCGGCCGCGCTGGGGCGCACGTGCACCCCAGCAGGCTGACACACAGGCCGCCGCCACGCATGCAAACCCACGCCTGCACGTACGTGCAAGGCTCACATCTGCACACATACCAGCTCAGAACTGTGATCTCCCCTCGCTGGGGCCCCGGGCACTTGGGTGCACACAGCAGGCCGGCGCACCCACACACGGACGGACGCCTGCAGACTGGCGGGAGGTCGCGGCGCAGGGGGCGGCCTGGCTTGCAGAGTCCCGGCAGCCACCGCCTCTGGGCGATCCCGCCAGCCTGGGCTGAGGCCAGAGGGTGAGTCAAGTGATGGCGAGGAAACCGCAGGGCCGTCCCGTCCCACCAGGGCGCGTCCAGGGCCCCGGGGGCCTCAGTGCCGGCTCTCCCCCAGACCCAACCCCCGGTTACCCCATCGCCGCTCTGGCAATCCACGTGAGCCGGGCCCCACGCGAGGCCCGAGGGCTCCGTCTGAACAGGCTCCAGACGAGGCGCGCGGGCCATGCCAGAGCCCCAGAGCCTACCAGGCCCCGGGAGCCTCGAAGTCCGAGGCCAGTCAAAAGCAACGGGGCGACCCCTGCCCTGCAGCTCGCCCTCCGGGGGCCCGCGGCTGCCAGAAGCCGCGGCACCTTGGCCCAGGCCCGGCGCCCTCCATCCCAGGGCCAGCCAGCAGGGGCGCCCTGGGGCAGCGCCACCCGCCCCTTCCCCACGCGCCGCCCGCAAACTCGGCCCAAGTTTCCGCGCCCGCCCAGCAGACGAGCTCCTACCTGCAAGGCGCCGGGCTTCCTGCTGCCGCTAGCCGGGGCCGCAGCCGCGACCGCATCCTCCAATGACGCCCAGGCCGCGAGTCCTTGCCTAGCCGGGCCCTGCGCGGGAAGTCGCGGTGAGAACCGAGCCCGGAGCCACCCTCCTCGCTGCCGTTCGCGCCGCCGCCGGGCGCCGTCTGCGGTCCCGGGCGGGGCGGAC
Source organism: Perodicticus potto (assembly GCA_963574655.1). Lineage (NCBI taxonomy): Eukaryota > Metazoa > Chordata > Mammalia > Primates > Lorisidae > Perodicticus > Perodicticus potto. Next base: position 18,575 of record CAUYRH010006468.1, read on the forward strand.
TGGGGGCGGAGCGGGGGCGGGGCAGCCCGCGGGGTGGGGGCAGAGCCCGGACGCGCCTCTGGGAGCCTGCCCTCCCCTGGGCCCGGGGGTGAGAGGGCCTAGGTGGGGCTGGCTCTCCCGGCACCCGGCCGCGGGTGCCGCGCGCTCTCTGTACCCGCCGCCTCCGCGAGCCAGTGCTCGGCGGGCCAGTCACGCGTCCTTGTTCAGTCACTCCGTTAGAACATTCATCCACTGCCACTTTCTACCTATGTGACCTTGTGCCTGCCACTTGACCTCTCTAAGCTTCGGTTTCCTTATTTGTAAATTGGAATTGTCTTCCTCTCAGTGGTAGTGTAGTAAGGCATTGAGGTGGTTACTAAAATATCTGGCACACAGTAGATGCCGCGACTCTCTTGTCCCGCACTAGTTGCGTTAGGGGGCTGCTGTATTAAGGGGCTGGAGAAGGGCTCGTTATTTTTTCCCCTGGTTTCGGTGTAGTCAAATTTCAGAGAGATGTATCCCAATCTGTGTTAGGGCATGGCAGCTGTCTGAGGAAGCGGTGATACACCCCTGTAGCGGGCCAAATATGAGGGTACTAGGGTAGGGGTTGCTAAATGGCCTCACTGGGTACCTGAACGTTTGCTGCAGTCTCCCACGAAGACAGGCCTGAGCACGTGCAGCCTGGGAGATGATGGGGGTGGGGCGTTTCCAGCCAGGATGGTATGTTGCAAAGAGGAGCTGAAAGGGTGGAAGGGCTGCCCCTTTTGCCCTGTTTCTCTGGGTCATCTGACTGTGGATAAGAGCCCCTCAGAGCTACTACTTTATCTGAAGGAATCTAGTCCCTTGAAGTTCCTGAGCTGCCTGAGGAATGGGGACAGGTGTGTGCAGTGGGGGATGGAAAGACAGGTGGACATGCCAAAGGTCAGAGTAAGTTCATGGGACAAAACCACCCAGGCCACCTCCTCAAATCCCAAAGGTCAGTGCTGCCTGAGTCAGAGCAGCACAGGCCTGAGGCTGCGTGTCCCAAGAGTCGTAGAGCAGCTGGAGCAGCTGGAGCTGAAGAGGAGGGGCTGGACACTGCAGGTAGGAAGAGGAAGAGGAAGTGAGGTCCCCTGAGGAGTGGGGAAGAGTGTCGCTCCAATTAGAGCTGGAAGAACCTTAGACACGGAGTCTGGAAAGATTTGGAGAGGAGAGACCCAGAGAGTGTTAGGGCCTTCCTAGGGTCACACAGCAGGCTAGGACAAAGACCTCCTGACTCCTATGCTGGGGATCTTCCTGCAGCCACATCTTAATGCCAGGAAAATGCATTTGTGTGCTGACAACTAGGGCTCACACCAGCCTATACCCTAACCTATAGTCTCATGGGTCACAGGCTGTTCTTCCCCACTTTTGTTTCTCATCTGCTCTGCTTTCCCCTCCCCATTCTCCAGCATAGCACCCATTCCCCCATCCCTGCCCTGTGGGGGGTGGGGGAGAGGAGGAGAAGGGCCATGTTTTTAGGGGTCTAGGATTCTCATTGTGTACTTAGGTGTGCCTGGTGCTCTTTCCAGTATCTCTGAGCCAGAGTGGGACCCACTCAGGCCAGGATAAGCCTGCTGAGACCCTAGGGGCCAGTTAAGATTCTACAGTGCCCCAATCTCCTGTTGATTCAGAGACATCTGGCAGCAAGCCCCATTAATCAGTATCTTGTCCATTCCTTTTGGCATCACTTAAATGGTCTGGACCACCAAAAAAAGGACATAGTGTGTGTGGGGGGTGGACTTGGGAGCTACTTTGTAACTTTCTGAGCCTCAAATTTCCTCCTTGCACCACTGGAGCAGTGGGAGGCTGGCTTATTGTCTGTGGTGTGGAGCAACATGAGTATAGCAAATTGCTGAAACGCTGTAGACAGCTCTGCGGTGTAGGTGGGACTGTGAGCTACTCAAGGCTCTGATTCTGCCTTTCCCTCTATACCTGAAGGGTCAGGTCCATATAAGGGGACTGTCTTGGGACTCCCTGCATGTTTTATTAGCAATGTGGTCTTGAGAGAAGTTATACCCCAACTGGAATGATTAGTGTGAATAAAAGCAGAGAAGGGAACAGTGTGTCTTTACATGGGCTTTGTGGGTGGAGTTAACAAAGAAAAACATAGTGTAGGAAAGGAGGTTTCTCTCTACTCCCACCCCCATCACCACAGGGTCTGCACAGGCTCCACATGGGGCACCACAAACACTTCTCCTCCACTGCACCCCAGATGCGGATTGCTTCTTCTGGCTCTCTGGGACAGCGAGGTAAAAGGTCAGCTCTCTAAACCTCAGCTCGTTATGTTAAGGTTATTAATAACAATGTCGCTCCCTCTAATGAGGCCACACCTGCTATTTACAAATCTCCTTCCTTCCTCAAAGGAGCTCCCTCACCCCAGAGGAGGGAGAAGTGGAAATGGCAGCTACTCCACAGGCAGAAAAACAGAGATGTGTGGCACCTTTCCCTGAGACACACAGCAATGCTGCCCTCCATGTTTTCAGACTCAACTAAAGACACTGCCTCCTCCTGGAAGGATCCCCAAACTGCTACTGCTGTACTCTCTACTTCCTCTTCCCTCCTCTCCCACCAGAAGAGGACTGTTTCAGTGGCTGGACAGGGCAAGGAGCTTCTACTTGGAGCCTGACCCTGTGTCAGCCACTTAATATAAGTTCTCATTTACTTCTTTTTTTTTTTTTTTTGAGACAGAGCCTCAAGCTGTCACCCTGGGGAGAGTGCTGTGGCATCACAGCTCACAGCAACCTCTAATTCCTGGGCTCAAGCGAGTCTCTTGCATCCGCCGAGCCAATTCTCATTTACTTCTTACAATCATATGAGGTAGGAGTTTGAAAAATAACCAAACTGAGGCTCGGCGCCTGTGGCTCAATGGGCTAAGGTGCCAGCCACATACACCTGAGCTGACAGGTTCGAATCCAGCCCGGGTCCGCCAAACAACAATGATGGCTGCAACCAAAAAATGGCCGGGTGTTGTGGCGGGCGCCTGTAGTCCCAGCTACTTGGGAGGCAGAGGCAAGAGACTCACTTAAACCCAGGAATTGGAGGTTGCTGCGAGCTGTGATGCCACAGCCCTCTATCCAGGGTGACAGCTTGAGGCTCTGTCTCAAAAAAAAAAAGGCTCAGCGCCTGTGGCTCAACGAGCTAAGGCCTCAGCCCCGTACACCTGAGCTGGCGGGTTTGAATCCAGCCCGGCCCTCCAAACAACAATGACGGCTGCAACCAAAAAATGGCTGGACGTTGTGGCGGGCGCCTATAGTCCCAGCTACTTGGGAGGTGGAGGCAGGAGACTCGCTTGAGCCCAGGAATTGGAGGTTGCTGTGAGCTGTGATGCCACAGCACTCTCCCCAGGGTGACAGCTTGAGGCTCTGTCTAAAAAAAAAAAAAAAAAAAAAAAGAAAAAGAAAAATAACCAAACTGAGGTTTGACATACTGAGCTGTGTAACATAGGCAGGCCTCTTAACCAGTTTGCTCATCTATCAAATGTGCAAGTTACAGGACTCCAGTGACTTCATA
>CAUYRH010006469.1:0-28851 GCA_963574655.1 Perodicticus potto
GAATCAGAAAAGCCTGCTCGTTTTAGCACGTACATGCTCTGGGCCAAGCCCCTTAACTCTCCTAACCTCATTTTCTTCATGCGGAAATTGAGGGTTCTAATATTGACTTCACTGTGATAAAGTGAGAATGAAATGAGAGAATATATATATATATATATATATATATATATATAACTTAGTTGTATGCTTGGCACTTCCAGAAAAATTGTAGAATTTATTATTTTTGTAATTCTAGTATCTAAAAGGATAATTCTTATGTAGTATGTGAAACGTGTGTTTGTTAGACTGAACTGATGGAAGTTCTTCAATAGGAGAACTTCAGACACAACTGGCTGTGAGTGTGTGTGTGTGTGTGTGTGGCTAATCTACTCGGTACCTTTCAAATTACAAAAAACTGCCTGCGTGCTTGCAGTGAAGCATTTGTGGGGGACAGCATAGAAGCACATTTTCTTTTTAGCCTTAAAAGAGAAGGTAGATCTCATGGAATAGCCAGAAAAGAAATGAAAGTCCTGAATTAAAAACAGAAATGATTCAAAGAATTCACCTCGAAGAGTGATTACTTGAAGAAAATATAGTTCCTTTAAATTTCCGAGAAAGGCGCTAGTACAAAAGAGCAGGAAATCCATCAGGCCTCAACTTGTTTTCAGAAAGTCCCTAATGAAATCATGAAGTTGAAATCCGACAGGTACAAAACAAAAATCTGCTTTTAATGCCATTAGCAACCCCACACCTTTTGTTTGGGGGCAATTTCCATGTGGGCTTTTTCACTATTGCATATTTTGTTGATCTTTCTCTTTATGATAATGTGGCAGGAAGCAATTAATTTATTTGAAATCTTACATCTAAAGTAAGGTCAAGCAAGGTCTATGTCTTCCATAAAATGATGGCTTGAAGCTGAACTTGAGTATTAGTGATGAGGCATGAAGGAAATACAGGACTTTCAACACCAGAGCAGGAAGAGAAAGGAATTAGATGTTGAAATTTCTAATGCTAAGTGAACAAAACTGAAAAATTTTAAATTAGAAATGTTGCTGATTTTTGTTCTTAAGGTACAGGCAGTCACACAAAAATGCACAATTAAAATATTGACTGCTTAATATCCTCTTAACCACTGAGAGGGATTCTGTTTATGTTAGGAAAAAGAAGCCACATAGAAAGGTCATTATGTTGTGTCTGCAGCTCTCCCTCCAACTATGGGAGCCTCAGTTATAAGTTGAAAGGGAAAAAAAATCAATAAGCCTTTTAAGTTGCCTTAGATTCCAAGTGGAAAATGCTTTCACCCACTGAACTGTGGTGACTTAGGGCCACTGTGAGCTATTACGCAATGTTATTTCACCAAGGTTCCCAGTTCTCTTTAATAGCTTTTAATTGCTTTGTTCAGTCTGTCTTCCCTGGTGAGGAAAATTAATGCTGTTCTTGCTTTCTGAAAGTTTAACTCTTTTTTCTATCAATTGCTCTTTATCATCTTCTTGGTAATTCATTTTGCTTGCATAAGTTACCCAGAAGACCGAAGTAGTTTAAGAAACACAGGTCAAGCAGACCAGGAATGAAAACTTTTATGTTTTAAATTTAATTATGTTTCATTTATGTTTCTTAAGCATCGTCTTATGCACTAAGTGGAACAGCTGACAAGAAATCAGTAAGAAAGGGTCTATTTTCTTTTTTATTAAATCATAGCTGTGTACATTAGTGCAATCATGGGGTACTATGTGCTGGTTTCATATACAATCTGAAATATTTTCATCCAACTGTTCGACATAACCTTCATGGGATTTTCTCTTATATTGTATGAAAACATTTGTATTCTGCATTTAGTAGGCTTCACCTGTACCCTTCTGAGATGCACCATAAGTGTGAAAGGTTCTATTTTCAAGACGTTTTAGGTACCTAAGAAAAATGAGTTATGAATACAAATGTCTGTATGTCCTATATTTTGCCATGTATCATGTGCTCCCATGTATAATGTACACTCATGTTTTTTTGACAAAACTTTCAGAAAAATGTCCTGTGAGACAGTGGTTGGCTCATGGCCAGGAGAGACACATCTGGGAAGGGCTAATACTCCCCTCGTAAAGGTGCAGATTGCAATGCACATCCTCAGCCACCTGCTCTCTGGGGAGTCCTTCCCTCCCTGCCATGACAGGGTCGTGGCTGGCGAGGCAGTGGCTTCTGAGGCTGCTTAGCCCATAGACAGCCAAGTAGCTCCCTGGGGCCGTCGTGGGGTTCCTGGTCCTCTCCACATGGCCCACCTTTTCATCCCTACCAACTGTCTATTTCCCTGATTGTGGCGCTTGGTGGAGGCCACTCTGGCCCGCTCGCACTGGGTCTTCCAGGACTGGAATCCCATGCAGGCCCAGACAGGAGGGCACGTCCTCCTAGGCTCCCCTACTCCCAAACTGTAGTGCCTATATAATGCACATCCTTATTTTTCCCTCAAAAATGTGTGCCAAAAAAAAGTGTGCATTATAGATGGCAATATACAGTAAATGCCATAGAAGAAAAAGGAGAAATAAACTTCTTTTCAAAGTTGAACGATTCAAAGGCATTCTTTTCCAAGTATATCATGTTAGGGGGAAGATAAAAGGTTTCACAGAACTTAAACAATGGTGAAAATGTAAGACAAAGAGGCAGGAACACTATCATGTGGAAGCCAGTGAATTCATGAATCAAAGCTAAACGGGATAAAACTTCAGACCTGTCCCAAACTGAGGCCCATGTTGTAGAAGCAGATAAATATTGAAAGCAGGTAGAGTTCAAGTTGTGAAAGGTTTTAAATATGGTGTTTTCCTGGTAAAATTAGTAACATATTCGAGGCACAAGTCCAGAAGAAAGATTCTTCTGTAATAGAGGAAGATTACTCGGGCCAATAGGAATTGGGAAGAGAAAACAAGACAAGTAAAGACACAAATTTTACTTTTGGCATCAGATGTTTTGGATACAATAATAAATAATGTATCTTGATTAATTAAAGATATAACTAGTCTCCTGGAATGAGTCCTAAATTTATACCTCCGCAGCCTAGATTCAAATTCCATTTCTGCCCTAAAATGTGCAGGCATAGTAAGAATAAATAGATAAATGAATGAGTGCCAATTATGTGCCTCTCTGTCAGGCACTCTGTATCTTTGATCCCCCTTCAAATACTCACAGCAGTTCTTTAGATCAGTATCAGTAACTTCATTTTACATATTAGAATGGAAAGCACAGAGATAGAAGGCAACTTGCTAAATGTTAGAGAATAGATAAGTTGCAGTGTTAAGATTTGAGCCAACTATTTCTGATTCACGTATGTTTTCATTCAACCGTAGGTTTGAGTCAATTCTTGCTCTGCCTTAGCTCTGTAGCTTTTTAAATATTACTTAACATCTCAGTTTCTTCATCAATAAAATATGGATAATAACCCTAACTTCCTGAGTTCTTATCAAAATTAAATTAAAATGACTGTATCATAGTTACTGGTCTATAAGCTTTTTTTCCCTTTTTCTTTCTTTTTTCTTTTTTTGAAGCAGAGTCTCTGTCACCTAGGATAGAGTTCAGTAACTTCGTCATAGCTCACCTCAACCTCAAACTCCTAGGCTCAAGAGGTACACCTGGAATCTCAGCCTTCTGAATAGCTGGGACTACAGGTGCACACCACCCTGCCTGGCTAATTTTTCCTTTCTCTTTCTTCCCGTCCTTCCTTTTTTATTTTCTTCTTTTTTTCTTTTCTTCTTTTCCTCCCTCCCTTCCTTCCTTCCTTCCTTCCTTCTTTTCCCCTCTTTCTTTCTTTTTGTAAAGACAGGGTCTTGCTCTTGCTCAGCCTTGTCCTGGCCTCAAGTAATCCTCCTGTCTCAGCGTCCCCTCAGGGGTAGGCATACAGGCATAAGACACCACGACTGGCCAATAAACTTTTTTTTGTTTTTTTTTTTTTTTTTTTTTTTTGGTTTGTTTGTTTTTTGGCCGGGGCTGGGTTTGAACCTGCCACCTCCGGCATATGGGGCCGGCGCCCTACTCCTTTGAGTCACAGGTGTCATCCCCTAATCTCGTTTTTAAAGAAGGAAAGGATTTAAAAGTTTATAAAGGAGGAGGATCTATAAAAATTATTTAAATCATAATAGTTTTTTGTCTCCAAAGTACAAGTTCTTACTTACCAGTGATAAAAAAAGTTTTTCAGTCCTTCCTACCTCTCTATAAACCATTTCTAGTTCGTGTGATTTTATTTTCCCAGATTTTTTCGCATTGTTCTACCTCTGGCTACATGCTGTATATCAACCAAAATTTATAATATCCTTAAATATGAATATGTGAATGCTCTGAGAACATGCACTTTAAGCACATTCAAAACACTCCATGTATAATTTGGTGACACTAGCTTGATATCCCTTTCCATTTATTTGGTTTCCATATGCATTGAAATATAGGCTAGGTAAGAGATGTGAGAGTAAGTGTTTCCGGGTGGTCCTGGTAGAAAATTAGATGTATGTTATGGAGCCATGTATTAAATGTATACATATTAACAAAGATGCATTTTTAAAATGTAGTTTCATAAAAAATTAAAAAGATAATATATACAACAAAAGACAACTTATATGAATTTAAAATATGAGTGCGCTAAAACATGCATTTTTAAAGAACATATACAAATAAAATCACATTAAACCCATGATGTCTTACTCTGAGTCTCCTTCTCCCTGTTTCCCAGTCTCCCAGTATATACCTTCATCATTATGTTCTCAACCTATAATATAATTTTTGGTTGGACAAAAACCAAAGCGGGGTGGGGGGGGAGGATATGGGCTTAGAGAATATAGTAGAATGAATAAATCAAGCGTGGGTTTGTTTGGGCCAAAGCTGATAACACGCAGTGAGATGGGTGCTGTGACTAGTCAACCCTCTGCACCTGCAGTCCATTGAAAACTTTTAAAAGAAGGACCTGCAATAAACTGTCAATGAGGATAGAATTCAAGCCTGAGTCTAAGAAATTTCCAATGATCAAATGATGGGTAGTATTTCAAAAGGTGGTGTTTGATGACACAAGGATAAAGGAGAAATACGCATGGAGGGTGATGTATGTAAAGCTGTCGCCTAGGAGCTCGCCCAGAACCATACGCTTTTGAGTTCTCTAATCTACTTAAAGGTGACTTCTGCCTCCTGAAGGCAGCAAGGTTCAGGAACGAGAACACTGAAACACGAATTGCTGTGTTTAAATTTCAAACTCTATCATTTACCAGTTGTGAAGGCCAGAGCATGTTAACCTTTTGAAGCTTGAGCAACTTGTCTGTAAAATAGCCACATTATTATGTTGATGTTAGAAATCAATGAGTAAAATACTTTTGCGTCTGGCAAGGGACTAGGTTTCTGGTAGGGATGCTGTCTATGGTAGTTTCTATATGCTTGCCTTTCCTATCATTTCCCTTCATGCATTCACACAACAAATAATTGAGTCAGACATGAATACGGGTCATGCACTTTGTGTACAAAAGGGGAGAAAATGTCACCGATGTCTTTAAAGTGCTTTCAGTCTGGTGAAGAAAATGGAGTTAAGCCAAAAATGATATTATAATTTGAGAATAATGATGAAGGTATACACTGGGAGGTAGGGGAACAGGGAGGAGGAGACTCAGAAGAAGATAGCATTTCTTAGAATTTTGGCATATAGACTCAGTAACAGACAAGATGCAAAATTCTAGAAGAATCAATTTGTGTAAAAAAAAAAAAAAACCTGCCAAATTCCTTCTCATGACCATTCTGAGAATTCAAACTGGTAAATGAGTATTTTAGTTGATTCCCCATTATAAAATTACATTTTCTAATAAATGAATTTGTGGTTCCTGAAATACATAGCTATATAACAAAACTACCCACAAGATTTCCAAATCTAGTTTATTTTCAGAATATCTTTTTTTTTTTGTAGTTTTTGGCTGGGGCTGGGTTTGAACCCACCAACTCTGGCTTATGGGGCCGGTGCCCTACTCCTTTGAGCCACAGGCACTGCCCTGGAATATTTTTTTAATGTTACTTATTTCATTCCAGCTTGCTAGGAAGTTCAATCGGTGTGAAGTTAATCTTGTTTTCCATTAGGTTAGGATGATTTTTTTTAGGGCCTCGAAATCACTGGGAAATATTTTTTTAAACTCTGATTTAATCTAAATATATTTGTTCAGTGTTTGTATTTCATTTTCCTTTTTATTAAGTGAATATTATTTTAAACAAATATTCACGTGGGTATGTATGTGTGCGCATGTATTATATGTATATTTGCATATACATCTTTTCTCTTAAAAAAAAGTAAGATAAGTAAGATTACATTACAGCACCCTGCTATAAACCCAATATGTAGTAGTGGTGTCCAAAATGTTTTCCCTTTGCAGTTTCTACTGAAATGACAAGACTTTCCTGAAACAACATTTAGTGTTTGTTTTTAAAACAAACCCGTGGGTTTATTTTGTAAAAACTCATAAATGTTTTTTTATTCATTCCATATCCTTTTCAGGGTTACTCCATGCCAAAGGAAATATGATTAAGGCAACTCATGAAGAGTTCTAGTTGGCAGTTAAGACACAATGGCTATATCTTGTATGAAAGCCAAAAGGAAGAATGGTAAAGCCTGCCTAGATACTTTTAGGGTAAGGAGACAAGTTACAACTCTTAACCTCTCGTCAACTGATAACTCACACTTTAAAAAATACTCCAGTCCTCAAATTGATAACAATAACTTAAATTTAGTTTCAAAGCTTCTGTAAAAAGAAAAGAAATCTAAGTTCTAAAAATTTTATAAAGCCCAGTGGCAAAATCAAAGCTGATATTGACAAAACACTTAAATAGATCTATTTCCTGTGTGTTTACTTTTGTGGTTCAGATAGTTTAAGATATGGTGTACTCTGGGAATTTTTCTTTCCTTGGTTAAGGATTGGCAGTGTTTGAAGTAAAATATGTTTGTGATAAAACCTATGTGAGTGGATTTCTATTATACTTTCCACTCCTCCCCTGAATGTTAGAATGCATCAGGCCTTAGAACTTGCTTAGATGTCAATAGATAATGCTTTATTTTGCAAAGATAGATGGGCATAAAGTGGAGACAAAGTAAAGAAAGAAGAGTGTTGTTGCAGAAATTGGTGTCCAGATTCAAAAGTATTAAGGTACATTGGAGACATAAAACACATTTCCAAAATATATTCAAGACTGTTTAAATCACATAGATGCACATTTTCCAACATTTCTTTGGAAACCTAATAATTGATAGTTCTTCATTTCCCCACACATCCAGGGTGAACATAAGCAGAGTGCAAATCCAAGTTGCACCCTTCAGGCGTCTGTTGCAACAGCTCAGTCGATGTGAGCCAGCAAATTTTAATAACTGAATAAAATATAATAAAAAAGTTTAATAAAAAAGTAGAAGAGATTATATTAAAAAGCCTCTGCTTCAATTTGAAGATACTATTGTCTCTCTTGAAATTGGATTTGTAAGAGAAGGCAGATGTTACTTGCAAATTTTTATAGTTTTACAAGAAAATAAATATTAATGATGTTGGCTACCTCAAGTAAGAACATTAAGAATACCTCTTTTTGTATATGTGGATTTGTTTCAGATGAACTGTAAAGTTCACACCTTTCCTGGAATGTCCGGATGGCCTAGCCAATGCCTGGCAAGTTTTCAAAGAATATTGGGCGACATGCTTTCCTTTGGCTTTGTATGCTTCTTATTTTGTATGTTCCAAAGTTCAACTTTGGTCTTGGTGATTGGCCACAACTATCTCATCAACCTTAGCTTTGGCTTCAGTATTTGTGGTATCAAATAGCAAATACTTAATATAGTGTGATTTTATTCACTTCCAATTAATATATTATCAATAAGCATTTGAAAACACAGGTTATCATCATATTTAATTTCAGAAACACAGACAGCTATGCCATTTGAATTTATTGTTGATGTCTAAATATACATTATAGATGAATAGGCTATGCTCCATGCAAGTTGGATTGGAAAGTCCTTTCAAATGTTTTCTATGTTGAAAATTCAACAATAAATTGGTGTGAATAGATATTATTTCAAAGGTAAAATATTTCAACAACTAATGATCACTTTAAAATTGTATATTTAAAGAGTAATTAAACATGTCAAGTAATTAAAGTAAGGAAATAGTCTTCATAGCATTAAAGTCTTTTAAAAATATTTTTGATTTTTAATTATTTAATTGCAATTAGGACATGAATCTTTCAAGAAAAAGCCTTGTTAATTTTTCACCTCTTGTGAAAAGAAATTATAAGCAGGATAGCCAATTGAAACGTATTATTCAAACTTCAAAACAATAGACTCCATATGTATTAATTTCTTATAATTCTGACTCTATCAGGCCTAAACATTTAAATACGAGTTTGTGAAAACGAATGTTATGAACTGCTCAGTATTTTCAGTAACTGAAGATAAAGAAATTCTGAGATTTTCCTAAGCTGTAGATTTTAGCTACAAAGTTCTAAAAGAAAGCATTCGAGAAAAAGTCTTCCAGAATTACATTTTGCTTTGCACAAAATCATTTAGTAATATTATTAAAAGTATTATGTTTATACTTTATATTAAGACATGGAACATGGAGTGGTGACCAGTTTTTCTTCTTCTGAAGTCAACAGTTGAATTAAATAATGATGAATTCCATGCTTACTCATTTCTTAGGGATTTCTAAGTTTTATACATACCAGACATTATAGTATGTCTGACAGAAAACATATTTCCATGCCTGGGTCACTAAGAACAGTTATACTCCTCAGGTCTGAGCTAAAGTGACATATTGTACCCTGGGGAACTGGCAGCTTGGTTCAACTGAGTTGCTGCTGAGCATCCCAGGGCTGAGCTGAAACAGTACCCTATGGCCCAGGGAAACAGAGCAGTGGCTGAGCTGAGAGACCCTGCCCTACAGGCTAAAGAACTCTAGTACCCTGCTTACTTGGAGCTGGAATAGTTCCCCAGAGTCTGAGCTGCTGAGAGAGACCTCTCTCCAGGGATTGAAGTTATTATCATACTATTTCGTCCCCCCAGGGCCCAAATAACAGTTATACTTGGCCACTCTGAGGTACTTGTTGCTGCTGCACCTGGTCTCACAGAATTTGGGATACTGCTGAGCCCCACTGTCCCAGGAGTTAGAGTCACCACTACATGGTATTTATTTAAAACTAATGATCATATCAATAGATGCAGAAAAAGTATTTGATTAAATTCAACATCCCTTCATATGAAAGCTATAGATAAGCTTCATAGTAGGGCTGAGTACATTGGATACTTTTTCTTAAAACCAAGTTATAGCACAAGAAATGGGGAAAGGGGCAAAGGAGGGGAGGGGTGGGGGGAAGATGGGTGGAGGGAGGGTGATTGGTGGGATCACACTTACAGTGCATCTTACATGGGTACAAGTGAAAATTACTAAAAGTAGAATATAAATGTCTTCATATAGTGATTTAAAGGCCATGAAGGCTATGTTAAATAGTTTAATGAAAATATTTTAGATTGTATATAAAGTCAGCATATTGTGCCCCATGATTGCACCAATGTACACAGTTATGATTTAATAAAAATTAAAAAAAAAAAGAATTGAAGAACTCTTAAAAATCATTAAACAATAATATTTTCCACAGTAATACCTGACAAACTAGCTTCATATGCTATATAAAAATAGGAGTTTTATGGTCTAAAGTGAGAAATAAAATCCTAAGCCCCCCAAACAACTGAACAGACCCCTCTTGGCCAAGGAGACTCCAGAGAAACCTCAAAACTGAGTTGTTGGCCATGACCAAATGGGAAGTCAGATGTGTCTCCTTGCACTCTCCTCCTTACACCCACTTCCTATTCCCTCCAAGGTATTAGGCTTTCTTCCCTAAGGGTTAAATGCAAACCAGCCCTTTGAAAAGACTTGTTCCACTGTTGATTTCAATTCACAGCCTAAGGCTCCTCCTCCCTTTTAGCTGTTTTGACTTAACAACTGACCAGCCTTCCATCTTGATAAGACCCTGACAATGAAGTTGTTCTGGCCAGTCTATGCTTGTACAGTGAAGATTTTTTGTCTTCTGCTTCACCTTTTGACATCACAGGGGAGTAACTCCATCCTTGGATTATGCTAATGTCACCATTTTTTGAAGCTGGTTCCCAAGAAGCTGCACAGAGCCCTACTGGGCATGCATATGTTTCTTCTTTCATAAATATTCATGACTCCTCCTGTAGCTTGTTAGATATGTATATTTGGCCACTCTGCTCACCATAAATTACTGTTCCTTTACCATTCCCTGGAAGTGCTTGCTCTTGGCTTCTGGCTGGAGTCTGTGTTTTGTGGCCTGCAAGATGGCTAGCCTTCAGGCTGCAACCCTTTATGAAAAATAAAGCTCTCCTTTCCAAATGTGAACCTGTTATACCTTAGCTGATGAGTGTGGGAAAAAACTGCACACTGTATTCCCATTTCTAAATTATCCACAGGTAAACCAAATAAGTGGTAATGTGTGTAACCACAAGAAAGGGTACATACATTTTTTAAAACATTTAAAAATGTTTTTGAAAGAATGTAATCTTTTGCATTACTATCAAAATGATCAAGATTTGTTAAACTTTTAAATAATTTAAATAATTTTTTTTAGGTTTCTTGGAATGCCATAGGAGGAAGGCAACACATACCCTAATCTTTCATGAAGTAACATATTTGAAATATATATATGGACCTCTAGGAGTTCATGTCTGTTAATGTTTCAAAGGCTTTGGGAAAAACTGCAATTAAGAAAAGCACCTATGGCTGGGCACCCCTAGCACAGTGGTTACAGCGCCAGCCACATAACACTGAAGGTGGCGGGTTTGAACCCGGCCCAGGCCAGCTAACCAACTGTAACAAAAAAATAGCAGGGCATTGTGGCGGGCACCTGTTGTCCCAGCTATTCGGGAGGCTGAGGCAAGAGAATCATTAAGCCCAAGAGTTGGAGGTTGCTGTGAGCTGTGATGCCATATCACTCTACTAAGGGCGACATAGTGAGACTCTGTCTCAAAAAAAAAAAAAAAAAAAAAAAAGCACTGATTTAATAGTTTGAGGAGGCGATTTGACTAGGAAAAGCTTCCCTCCCATCTTACCCCAACTTCAGCACACTAGCAATCCACCATCAGCGCTACAGACCTAATTTACACTCTTTGGAGAATACTGTTCTCTAATCCTCTCACTTTAAACAGGAGGGAAATGAAGCTCCAATGGATTGAGTGATAACTAGGAAGTGGTAGAGGTAAAATATGAACCAAAAACTTCTAATTCTTCCTATTAGAATTTAACTTTACTTGGTGACTTACATTTTTCAGATCCTAGGTATTTTTGAAGTTTTCGATATAGCACAAAGAAAAATAGATAATTTGTGTTTGGGGGCTTAACACAGTGACACATAAACCCTTTCCCCTCTTCTCCCTTCTTCTCCTCCACTTGTCCCCCTAAGACAAAGGGACAAAGGATCCAATTAGCCCCACTCCCTGAGAAGTTCTCACCAAATACCCTTTCTCTGTAGGGTGTAGAATTTGCTCAACCCCAATAGCCCCATCTAAAAGGGGTCTCTAACTACCCCTGGGTGCAGACACCACCTTTACACTGCCTAGTCAGGATATCCCACCCCTTGCAATAAACCTGGCCTGCAGGTCTCTGCTGAAGCCTAGTCTCTGAGAACTACCTTGCTATACCTTTCAATTTGGGTGGGAATTAGAATTTCCATAGAATTTTCAAAATAAACACAGTTATTTCTTCCTTCTGCAATAAGAGCCTAGAATCCTTTTTCATTAATATCCTCTTTCAACAATTGGGAAAAAAAGCATAAATACAAAATGTGAAGTCCTTTGTTTTATTTTAACTCAGAATGTGAAATTTGGACTGTTAAAATATTTGCTGATGGATATCTCCAATATAGTTCCTTAATTCACAGGCACATTATTTTTATTTCTCAAACTTTTCTCCTGCAACCTTGTGTTATGATGTCTGTAATTTACTTTACAACATCTTTGGTGGAGACGTTGTGATGCTAAATGTCTGTGTGATGGGTGAAACTTTTCAGGGGCACTCAACTGCCCTAATCAGAATTTCACACCCTACAGGAGGTCAGCCAGCATTTAATGAGAAAGGCCAGTGGTTTATATAAGTATTTAAAGCTATCTCTATGTCAATTAACATAATTATTGTTAGAAATGGGGTAACTGATGAAAATAGTGGCATGCTAATTAGCATTATGTTGGAAACGAGCTGCCCTTGTGTATTGGTTAAATTATTTCAGAGACATTCTCCACCCTACAAGGTCAGGACGAATACACTAAGAATGTGGGAGAAACTTGTAGACTTTATCTTTTTTAACTTGACAGTATTTCTTGAGCTTGATCTCAAAATCAGACTGTGATGGCGTAGATTTTTGGTGGTCTCTAAAAGGATGATAACATAGCTAACCTACCACTAGACAATGGTCAAATCTAACCAGAGCAAATTTTTAATGTAAACTATGGTTATATTACTGTAAATAACAGAGCTAAGTAAACTGTATAAATTGTTTTTTGACTGCTTTTTAATAAATGCTTAATAAAGGTCTCTGCAGGTGCTTCTGCCAGAAGTCCTCTATGAAAAAGAACCCATTTGCACAACCCAAATTCTCAGTTCAACTCCCAGGGTCTTGCTTGAATGATTTTGAAGACTCCCATGTCTTACTATAACTGGGTTCATGAACAAATTTCAATGACCCCTATATACTTTTTGGAGACAGAGTCTCACTCTTTTGCCTTGGGGTAGAGTGTCATGGCATCATCATAGCTCACAGTAACTTCAAAATCCTGGGCTCAAGTGATCTGCTTGCCTCATCTGCTCAGTAGCTAGGTCTATAGTCGCCTGCGATGACACTCGGCTAGTTTTCTATTTTTAGTAGAGAAGGGTTCTCTCTCTTGGTCAGGCTGGTCTCAAACTCCTGAATTCAAACAATCTGCTGGGATTACAAGCATGACCCATTGTGCTTGCCTTACCCTTATTTTTTTTTATAGTCCTCTCCCTTAAGTAACTACTTCTAATGACTGGATCATTTGAGCCATTTCCCAGAATTTATTAATTTTCTATAAGACAAAGGAGTTGAGATCTCGAAGGCTACAAGGCAGACTTCCCACTGCCATAAGTCACTGTCATCTCAGCCAGTCCTCCTTAAGAAACTTACAATCTCCATTAGTCAGAAAGATGGATTTGAGGCATCCTCTTCTATTCTCCTGATAAGAAGTCTGTCATATTAAAATATTCCTTTCTTCCCTGGCAATTCCCATCTCAATAATTGGATATTTGTGCAACACGTAACTGGACCTAGACTGAAACCCCCTTTGACAACATTACCATGACACAGGTTAGTTTCCATTGGATGAAAATGATAACATGGACAGTCATGTTAATTACATCCTTTTACAAAATTTCAGGAGTGATTGCCATCTACAAGTTTGTTTTACTTAGAATATTGTTTTTGTTTGATTTAATACTGTGTTTCTCTTATTGTTTCAAGTTAAAAGCATTCTAGTACATTAAATTGTGCAATAAGATAAAATCTGAAGGCCCCCTACCTGACTGAATGGACCCCTCTTGGCCAAGTGGACGCCAGAAAATCCTTAAAATTGACTTGTCAGCCATGAGGAGAACAGAGGTCAGACAAGCCTCGTTATGTCCCCTGTTTTTTGGAGTTAATTCTTTGCAACAAAAAGAAACCAAATAATTAACAAGCCTAAGGCCATGTAATACAAAGACTAAACAACACCTATAGGCCATCAATTTACTTAACAGATTGCTTGAGTTTCAGTAAATGTCTGGTGTCTTATTTCTGATTAATAGATATCCTTATTATAAACTAAAATATTTCAGTCTTTGAGACAAAGTTTCATTTCTTTACAAATCAAAGCATCCTTAAACTCACCTATAACCCTTTTCTGGCCAAAACAATGTATTTCTTTCCCATAACTTATGTGTAATTTCTGTCTCCATGAATGTGTAAAACCAAACTAGTAACCCACCTACTAGAGGCAAATTTCCGCAGGATGTCTTGAGTTCACATGCTTTGGGCCAGTAACACATATTTGGCTCAAAATAAACCTCTTTGAATTTATTTTCCACAGTTTGAGTTTTTTCCCATTAACAGTACCATATCAAAAGGAATAATATAAGCAGGGTCAATTAAAAATTTCTCCAGGGATCAATAATGCTCAAAAACTGTCCACAAGGAAATACGAGTGGTTTTCCCATGTCACACTTTGGAAATGTCCCATGTTGTAGCAAGGAATACAAACTATAGAGCATCCTCTATGCACTCTTGCATGAGTGCCAAGGAACATACCTTCACAAAGGAAATTCTCACCATAATTTTTACCACTATGAGGGCATGGGATGAGTGATTTTGTTCTTTGATATTTTTTGTTTGGGGAACACACAAGATTATCAACCATAAGGATCCATGGCTCAATGCACATGATCATGGTGTAACCAAAATTTTAAACACATTTAAAAAATATTTCAAGGAAGAAATCCTCTTTGAATTGACTAGTCATAAGAATAAATCAATTTCTGTGCCTTTGCCCACAAATCAGGCCCTCCTGGGCTAATAGTTCATCTGCCTCTGTTAATGGCATCGATAACTCCATTGTTTTGCTTTAAATTGTAAAGTCTTGTTTGCCTTTTATCTTTTCCTTCAGTCTATCCCCATTCTACCTCCATACCTCCACAATTATACCCACCACCATCATACTTCAGACTTTTGCTCCCTTCTCTCTGAACCACTACTCTTTGGGGGCCTAAGGCACCACACACAAACCCTTTCCCCTCCCCTTTCCTCCTCTCCTTCTAAAACAAAGATACAAATGACATGGCTAGCCCTACACATTGAGAAGTTTCTACCAAAAGACCCTAATTTTACGGGAAAACTGTGGAATTCACCCACCCCCTACAGCCCCATATAAAAGTGGTCTGTAACTGCCCCCAGGCACAGAGATGATCTTTGCTCTGTCTAGTTGGTCACTTCCCCTTTCAATGCTCAGCTGTCCTGAGCATCTACTCTGCAGCCTTATCTCTGGGCACCATCATTTAAACCTTTAAACCACAATAATAGTACTGCTGATTTCTATTGCTTCCAAATTCATTGCCTACTTCAACTGAAAAAGCAGTTTTAAAACACAGAAATTTCTGTCTTAATACATTGGAATAGTACCTAATATTAGAACCTGTCTGTGTAACAGAGATAAAGGTCTGAAAAAGGGAGAAATTTATTATAAGTTGTCTCTTTAAACTCCCCCCCCTTTTAGGAATTAATACCTGCATTCCTGCCTGAGACTAGTAACCAAAATGGGCATAAAAATTCCTTTGTTTTTTGTTTTCTAGTATCTTAAACCATAGGAGATGGCTCAAAGAGTTGTTCAGAGGTCAGAAATAATCTTCACTGGAGATAAGGTCTATTAAAACTAAGTTAAACAACAATAGCCCAGAGCCAGGACATGTAACACTGGTCACAGAGACCCAAGCCCAACCTCTGAAAACCCTACTTTAAAGAGCCCTATATTTCTGTTTAAAGGCAAGACGGCAGTCTTTCAAGATGTTATTCAGTTCTCCTCCTCATTGGCAGGCAAATTAATAAACTTCTCTTTCCTTTTCCTCAAACTGCTTGTCTTTGTTCTTTGTTCTCACTGATATGGCTTCAGAGATAAGTAATGAATTTTTGGTCACAAAATTTGGCATCCCAGAGTGGGTAAATCAGCATCCCAGGGATACAACACTCTGCAAGTGCCATGGATGGAAGAGATGGGGAGCATCCCGAGGTGAAGTTATGGGTCTTCACCTAGAGAAGGATCATCTTTTCTTGGTGAGAGAGTGAAGGTCCATCTTAGCAGCTGCCAGAGCCAGTATAGCTCCAGGGAACTTCTATCTCTCCCTCCCTGAATTTGATTCAACTCCTCTCAAAGGGAAAAGGGAAAAGGAAATGGATTTGGGAAGATTCACCATGCCTCTCCCCTTTGATAAGAACTCTGGTGTGCACACAGAGACCCTTGATACCACCCATTTGGGGAACATTTTGACCCTTCCAGTCCTGTAGTAGGACATCTGTGGCAACATAGGTGTTGAAGTCACAGTTGTCCTGAAATAGAGAATCTGGGAGATTCACCCCCTTTTGGGTTAGGAGAATTCAGTTCTCTTTTGCACAATTCCCATTTGTTTGGTAGGCCTTAGAATTGGGATCAAAATTGGGTTTAGAATTCACTGTATTATCTACTTGCCAGCTTGTGGTGGTTGTTGTTTGTGAGTTCTGTTGTAACACAGTAGACTCCATTTCTATTGCAACTGAAAGTCCCTTAGTGAGAATCTCGGCTAAATGGAACTTATAGCTATCAACCTATATTTAAAAAGACAATGCTGTTTTATTGTAATTCTCTCTGGCCAATGTATATGGTAGAGTGTGAGGAGAAATGGTCATTGAATGGAGCCTTAAATTATTATATTATCTTACAACTGAAATTATTTTGTCTCAGGTGAGGTAATGGGGCAAGATCACATAAGTACAATCTTTCATGTGATTGCATAATAAAGAGGCTGAAAGACCAGGGACAAAGTTAATGGTACAAAGGAAACCTCTACCACCAGGGTATGAAGATAGACCCTGGAAGATAAAAATGAGAAGAAACTGACCATATCAAATCCCATGAACCTTTCAGTATAAACCTGGAAGAACTTACTTCTCCACTTTCATTTCCCCTATACACACCATTGCCAGTGGAGGGGCCCACAATTGGGGAAGGCATGACTGGAATTGATTCTTCAGTGCCATGCCCACCAGGTTATGACTCAGGAGTGTGAATAGTCTCTTCTTCCCATTCCTGGCAGGGAACTGAGTTTGATCAGAGAGCACCTATAGCCAGACACCTATATACAGGGCAATTTCCATTATGGCAATATCCTATACAGGGGCTTGAATGCGCAAAGACGGCCAGCAGGATATTATTGGATTTATACCCCATTTTTCTTTTTTTTTTTTTGAGACAGAACCTCAAGCTGTCACCCTGGATAGAGTGCAGTGGCATCACGGCTCACAGCAACCTCCAATTCCTGGGCTCAAGCTAGTCTCTTGCCTCCACCTCCCAAGTAGCTGGGACTACAGGTGCCCGCCACAACGCCCGGCCATTTTTTAGTTGCAGCCGTCATTGTTGTTTGGCGGGCCCAGGCTGGATTCAAACCCGCCAGCTCAGGTGTACGTGGCTGGAGCCTTAGCCCGTTGAGCCACAGGCGCCGAGCCTATACCCCATTTTTCAAAACTGATTTTTTGAATTGGAAAAAGCTCTAATCCAACCTACTGAGAGGACCCTCAGAGACTGACAGGGTTGTTCACAACCCTCTTTGCAGTGTACCATTCCAATGGGGTGGATGTATAGACCCTAATAAATATATTTCTTACTGCAGATACACATAGATTGGTGGTGGACAAGGCCAAGGAGGAGGCACAGTGTCTGCATGGTGAGGATCCTAATTAGACCACAGGCCCCAATGCTGCCATTCTGATGGCAGAAACAAACTGGGATACCAATGCAGATGCCGGCATCAAGAGAATAAATTATAACCAAAGTGTATTCTGACAGGCCTCTGGCTAGCGGGGAGGGTGTGGTGCCTGGACAGAAGAGTCTAAACAAGGTCCAAGAATTATCACAAAAAGCTAATGAAAATCTTTCTGAATTTTTGGAATGCATCTATCAGTCATATTGGAAATATATAGAAGCAGATCCAGAGGCCCCTGAAAATATGTACATGGTTAATATGACTTTTATAGGGCAGTGTGGCCCAGATATTAGGAGAAAACTACAGTGTGTGGAAGGGGCAATTGGCATGAATCCCTTTCAGCTTATTGATATTACCTTTAAAGTATATAGTTCAAGAGAAGAACCGAAACATAACCCTATGTGTATTCTTCCAAGTAAGGGTCTTGCTGGTCCCCCTACAATATTCCAGTTTTACCTGTCAAGAAATCTCATACTAATGAGTATAGATTCTTACAGGATCTATGTGCCATTAATGACATTGTATAAGACATACGAGGTCAGACAATTAAGTTCATGAACTAATCCCAGAAAAAGTTATTTGAAGGGAGGACTAGGCACTGGTGTCAGTACATGCTTCTTAAGGTACTTAAGGTATGTACTTCGAAGGAAGGGGACCCTAGTGATATTCAGCAATGAAGTATATAGCACTTTCTCTTGGATGAGTTTGCAAACTTAACTATCTGACCTTGTACCCCTATGTTGCCAAACTCATGTGCTCTTTTGACAGTGGTACTAGGTGAAGATGAATGATACTCAGTACTGGATCTCTTTTTTTTTTTTTAAAGAAGGTTTAGAGTGCTCCCAAAGAGCGTTGGAAGTGAGTCCCTTTCATGAAGGACAGAAGGTGAGAGACCTCAGTGCTACTTTGAAAGGATGTTTTCTCTTGCATCTTTTGGAAAAAGAGACTCAGCTTCTTTTTGCGTTTCAATGGCAGGAACCTTAGACTAGGATAACCTCACTGCTGAACAGTATTGCTTTACGGGGTCAAAAATTCTCCTACCATCATTACTGAGAGCTTAGTGAGAGATCTGTAGAACCTGTAATTGTACCAAGGGTTTCTGTTATAATACATGGATGATTTACTTATAGCCAGCCCTGATTATTATCATTATCTCCCAGATACAGTGGCTGTGGTAAGTCTTTTGGCTTCATGTGGCTATAAAGTATCACCCCATAAGGCACAGATTTGCAAACAGCAGGTTACTTATTTGACATTCCAAATTAGCCTAATGTTAGACTGAAAGCAAATCACCTTGGATTTTAAGGTGAGATAAAATAAATGACAACTAGATAGGTTCCCAGGAATGGCAGGGTTCTGTCACATCTGGATCCCTAACTTTGGACTAATATCAAAGCCCTTGTATAAAGCCCTTAAAGGTAAAGATGTGGAACCCTGGATCTGGACAAGAGACTGTCAAAATGCCTTTGAAAACCTAAAGCAGTATCTTACAACTGCCCCTGCTTTGGGATTGCCTGACTTGCAGAAGGAATTTAAATCATACATTCATGAAAAACAAGGAATGAGTCTTAAGTCTTATTACAGATACTGGAAGACACCCCACAGCCAGTGGCATACTTGTCAAGGCAACTGGACCGTACTGTGAGAAGATGCTTCCTTGCATCCAGCCAGGAGCAGCTACTTGTGACTCGTTATAAGATGCTGAAAAATTCACCTTAGGACAGCCTGTTGTAGTATATGCCCCCCACAAGGTTATGACTTTATTAAAACAGGAGGTGGGTGATTATTGGCTGACTCCAGAAAGGTTGGGAAAATACCAGGTTGTCCTTTTGGATAATCTGAACATTAAATTAAACATTGTGTCTACTCTCAATTCTGCCCCTGTTACCTTCTGAAGAGAATGAGCCTTTGCAGCAAGACTGTTTAGAGGTACTGGAGGCTGTCTATTCTATCAGGATGGATCTGTTAGATCAGCCAATGCCAGAGCCAGATTAGGATCTTTACAGTGATGGGAAGAGTTATGGATATTGGACAAACAAGGGCTGCATATGCAGTGGTCATGGAATGACAAAACTGGAAGCAATGGCACTGTCAGCTGCAATTTCAGCCCAGAAAACTGAGCTTATTGCTTTAACCAGCACTCTCCATTTACCCAGAGGAAAAAAGTAAACATTTATACAGACTCTACATATGCTTTTATGGTCATGCATGATCATGGTGCCATCTGGAATAAAGAGGGAATCCTGATGGCAGAAAATAATGATATTAAGTATGCCACTGAAATAATGGCCCTCATACAGGCTGTAGCTGAGCCCAACCAAGTGGCCATCATGCACTGTCCCACTCACCAAAAAGGAGACACTTATTTTGCAAAAGGCCACTGACCAGGATACCAATTGGCTAAGAAAGGTGCAATTTTCCTTGAGGCCTTGATACTCCAGCTAGATTTAGATCAATATAAAATACACTACACTGATGAAGATGAAAAGAGAGCTAAAAGCTGGAGTTGATACTTGGGACCATAGAGCTAAGTGGCAACAAAATTCTCATGGACTAATTCTTCTACCCATAGCCTTGGTTCAGGCCTGGTAAGGCATCTAGGGGAATGCAGACCTTATGGGCATGATGCTTCAATGGATTTGGTGGAACCTCATTTAAGGGGACCCTGTTTATAACAAGCTATCAGACAAATAACTTAAAATTACCCTTTATGTGCTCAAAACAATCCAAAAACAGAAAAGCATCCTGCTGTACAGGGAAACTAACACATGAGGCACAACCTTTTTACAACTGGAAAATTGATTACACTCAGATGCCAGAAATAACTGGAAACTTCAAGTACTTTCTTGTATTAGTAGAAGCCTTTTCAGGCTGGGTAGAGGCTTAACCTACCTGGAGATAGCATCTAAAATTACCTGAATCCTTCTGAAGGGACTCATTCTGAGGTATAGTCTACCTATAGTGATAATAGATGCCTCCTTTATATTGGTGCTAACTCAACAAGCAAGTACACCCTGCAACTAGAAGGGAAATTGTGTGTGTGTACTGGAGACCTCAGTCTATAGAAAAAAATGGAGAAAATGAATCATACTTTAAAGAAAACTCTGGCAAAACTGATGCAGAAAATTAGAGATTAGGCATTGCTTCTTGCCTTCCTCCAGGTAAGGGTAGCCCGTATAAGCAGCCTTAAATTAAGCCCCTATGACATAGTTTATGGGAGACCCTTTCTTGTACCTCAAGGTAAGTATTGGTAATAAAAGGATAAGTGAAGAAAACAGAACAAAGTAATATGTCAAACAAATAAATAAAATACTAACCACTATTATAAGTTTGCCTCTTTCAGGTCTGCAGCCTGCTTGGAAGCCCCCTTCTACCATTTTAAGCAGGATATTAGAAGTTGCTTAAAATCTGAAAAAAAACAAGCATCCAAACAACAACTGGCAGAGAAATGGAAGGGATCCTATGAAGTATTCGTAACACCTCATATCTGATTGAAATTGGCAAGAGTAAAACCTTGGTTTCATCATAAAAAGGCATCCTGTGGAAGAAGACATAAGCCCCTAGTGGATAGCCAACCTTTAGGTTACCTAAAGTATTTGTTCAAGAAGAAGGAAAAATGAAAACACTTTTTTCTTTTGCTAATATTTTTGTGGTTATTTGTTCTGTCTATAGAATGGAGAGTCAACTTCTTAGTGAGGATTTCATAAACTATCACCTCTTCTGTTGATCTATCTTGCTGCTGGGTTTGTTATTGTAACTAATAGCTCCATAGTCAGAGGTCCCATTTTTTTTTCTTACGTAGCCCTTTATCAGACATTGCACACACAGTGACAGTAAGGACCCACAATGTCTTAGATACCAAGTCAGGTAAAATTTCTTTCCAGGTGTCCTCAATTTTGCCTTGTTAATCCTCATGTTTGTAGTTGTTGCTTATGCCCATTTTTTGCATGATAATCTGTTGCAGAACTATTTTTTATAAATATACTACCAAGGCTTTGACAAACCATAAAGAGCAATAGCATAAATAAATACAAACCTTCCATCTAAAACACTGCCCCAATTCAGAAGGCAGTAGCTCGATGACTACATCATCCATTCTTGCATAGATATGAAAGGGTAAAATTGACAGTGGGGAATATGTAACAGAGGTAAAGGTCTGCAAAAGGGCAAAATATGTTACAAGTTGCCTCTTTAAAACCAATCTCTCACCCTTTTTTGGGAATTAAAACCACATTCTAGTCCTAGGCCAGTAATCAAAGGACAAAAAAAAAAAAATATGTTACTTTCAAGTATCTTAAACCACAGGAGAGAGATCAACAGAATTGTCAAGAGGTGACAAGATCATCTTCATCTTAATTACTAAATGTAGAATATAAATGTCTTCATATAGTGATTAAAAGGCCATGAAGGCTATGTTAAATAGTTCAATGAAAATATTTCAGATTGTGTATGAAGTCTGCCCATTGTGCCCAATGATTGCACCAATGTACACAATTATGATTTAATAAAAATCAAAAAAAAAAGAAAAAAAAAGATCATCTTCATCAGAAATAAGATTAACCAAACCCACTGACTATTGTTACACAATAATAGCTAATATCCACTGATCACATAGACCTGAGACCAACCTCTCAAAACCCTCATATAAAGAAAGCCCTGTATTTCTGTTTAAAGGTGGGATGGTGGTCTTTTGAGAGGCCAGTATGCTGTCCTCTTCTTTTTTTTGTGGCAAATTAAAATACTCTCTTCCCTTTTCCTCAAACCACTTGTCTTTGTTCTTCATTCTCACTGATTCAGGCACAGGGACAAGTACCAAAATTTCAGTGGCAGTTTCACTTTACCTCTTTACACTATTCTATCACTCTGCTCCTCTTCTTAAAGAAACACTCTAACCTTTACTGCCCCAGTCAAATTGACACATATTAACAAGTTCACATCTTGTCAACTTGGCAGTTATCTGCATATTCATAAACCCTCCTTAATCATTAAGTAAGGACAATAAGAAGGTCATAATTCCTCATAACACGACATAACTATCCTACATGCTGAAAATATACCAACCTCTTCTTCAGAAATGGAGGTAAACTCTTTGATGTTTATCCCCTTAATATTTTATAACTTGAATGTTACGATGTACAATTATCAATACTTAAATACTGTGATATAAAGTCAATACATCTTATGTGTGTCATTATTTGTTAATAAGAAGGGACAAACAATGATATTTTCTTAATATATGTGTTGACATATAAACACACATGTAAATGTATTCATACCAATGTAAGCAAGAGATTCTAGTGACAATTACAGTCTTTATTTCTGTAACTGGTCATGTGGTCATAGCTGGCCTTTATAACTATCCTTTTTTATGCCATCCCATTCCCTTAGCAAGCACCTCAGCTGCTAATGATTCTTCTCTTGGTGGGGTTTTCCAAACCTTCATTCCTAAATGATCTGGACCATTAGACTGGGTAGCCCTACTTGGATTGGGTTGTTTTAGTTTTCCATTGACCTTAATCACAGGACATGGTAAAACTAAGAGACTCTCTAAGAGCTCTCCTGTATTCCAGACATACTCTTTCTTACCTCCATGTAGAGTAGTAGTCCAATTTCACCTGGGTAGTCAGGATCAATCACCCCAGCGAGCACAGTAACTCCCTTATTTGCCTGTTGATTCAGAAATATGAGGAGTCCATAGTGGCTAGACAGCAGTCTTAACTTCCACTTCATTATAATAATTGTGTCTCCTGGCTGAAGCATTCCTCCTTTTGGAACTAGGATCTCGATGCCAGCAGAACACCACATCATGGGAACAGGAAGCAAACATTTTTCTAGTGGGTAACTAAGGGTAATAGTGCTACTCCTATTTCCACCCCTTGATTCCTAGATCCAGAAAACATGGCTATAGAAGAATAGGCAAACAAACATCATAGTTCATAGTCCATATGGCCAATTAGAAGACCTTCACCTAGACTTGGATGGTATAACCACCCAGCTGACATTATAACTAAGTCTTCAAAAGGCCATCCACCATTCTGTCAGCCAGTTATTTTAGAATGATGGGGATATGGAAAGACTAATGAAGCCTATGAGACTGGCCCATTGCCACACTTTATATATTGTGAAATGAGTTCCTTGATCAGAAGCAATAATGTGTAGAATCTTGTGGTAGTGGATAAGACACATTCTTTAAGTTCATGAGTGGCAGTTTTGGTAGAAGCACTGTGTGTAGGAAAAGGAACTCCACATTCAAAGTAAGTTTCTAATCCAGTAAGAAGAAAATTTTGCCTCTTTCTGATCATGGAAGTGGTCCAATGTAATTACCCTGTCCCCAGGTGGTGTAATTTTTAGGGATCTGTTGCTGGAAGATTGAGTACTCAGTAGTGCCCATATTCAAGTTTGCCTTGCTGAATGGAAGTCCACATTGCTGAGTCCACTCATAACCCCCATCCTTACCACCAGGGCCACTCTGGTCAGGAGCCTATTGGGTGATAATAGGAATGGCTCAGCAAAGAGGCTGACTGGTATCTACAGAATGGTATATCATCTTATCTTCCTTGATTATCAATATTCTTCTCTGCAGAGATGATCCTATGGTGGATATTCACCTACAGCGTAATAACCTCACATTTTTTGCCCATTAAAAAAGTCTATCCTGGGGTGGCACCTGTAGCTCAAAGGAGTGGGGCTCTGGCCACATATGCCAGAGGTTGCCAGTTCAAACCCAGCCCCGGCCAAAAAACTGCAAAAAAAAAAAAAAAAAAATATATATATATATATATATATATATCCACATACCTCTTCCATGAATTTCTCCGTCACCAATTTCCCAATCATGTTCTTTCTAAGTCCTTGAATATCAGATGAAACCATTGGCCACAGCCCATGATTAGGCATAAAATCACACTTCTAGGCCTTTCTCTTTCCAAACAAAGTAAACAAACATCTACAGTGAGAATAGCTCTACCCACTAAGAGGATTTTCCTTACCACCATCCTTCATGGATGCCCTTCCACTATTATCTTATATTCTTGACAATATTTCCCATACTTTTCCTAAATTTTTGTCTATGTAAGGTAAAAAACTCAAGTAGTTCTTTTGAAGTGTAGTGTACTTCCTAATAGGATATACTTTGTACCTCACCTTTAGGGGTTTGCTGAAACTTGAGCCTGGTTATAGGCTAAAAGGAAAGCAGGGTGGTGGAGACGGGTCCTAAGGAGACTCAGCCTTGTCGTAAATGGTAACTGCCTCAGGAAGGTTATTACAGTTTTCTCAGGCGATACAGGGTTGATCCTCTCAGATGGGGTAGAAGAACTGCTCCCACTTGGAGTTGAGGCTAATCCCACTGGGGCTAGTGTGCCCTCTTTCACTGGCAAAAGGACTCTCATGTCTAAGAGTTCAATGCCCCCAGCTTCATTAAGTTCTTCCCACATAGACCCACACATTTAGTACCCTATTCCTCCCCAATCAATGCCCTCACCTTAACAGTAGACATCCAAGAGGTTGGGAGTTCAACTTGCATTATAATTCAGCTAGCCACAGGATAGGAGTCTGGGCTCAATTTTCAGCAATCTCACCTCTAAAACTACAGAAAATAAAGTCCTCTTTCAAGAAAGACATAGAAGCCTTCAGATCACATATGTGGTGTTTGAATTAGAAATTTGAATCCCTGAACACACCCTCTTCTTTCCCTACTTTGTTCAGTGACATTAGGATCAACCAATCTCATTATATTCATTAATTTGCCCCAAATATTTGAGAGTATCACATACATAGCCACCCAGCTCCTTTATTTTCATAATTGGTTGATTAGGAATATCCAATTCAGTATTTTGCATATTACATTGCTAGATCACTCCATAGAATATACATGCTCTCTTTACTACTAGAAATAGAGTTATTAATGTCTTTAAATTTAATCAGATTAGAAAGCCAATTTAGGAAACTTCATAACTGATTTATACAATTTTTCTTCAAATTCTGTTCCTCTGAGTCTAGAACCACTCACAACAAAATGTGTTTTCATCAGGGTTCTCGAGTAAAATTGAACCAATAAAATTATATACATATTCCTATATATGTATGTGCATGGAATTTTAAAAAATGAAATTATTTTATTTATTATACAAAATAGAAATTGGCTCACATAATATAGAGACTGAAAAATCCAAAAATCTGCACTTGGCAACAAAAGACCCATGTGAACTGATAATGTAATTCCAATTTGAATTCAAAAAAATGAGAACCAGGAAAGTTGATACCATAAATTCTGATCCTAGAGCTCTCAGGCTCAAGACTCAAGAAGAGCTGATGTTTCAGTTCAAGTTCAAAGGTAGAAAAGACTGGTATTCTAGCTCAAGTAGTCATGCCACAGGAGTTCCTTCTTACTCGGGAGAGATTCAACTTTTTATTCTATTCAGGCATTCAACCTATCGGATGAAAGCTGCCCACATTGTGGAGGGGAATATCCTTTATTCTATGTACTGACTCAAATGTTAATCTCATCCAAAAGCACCCTCACAGCCATACCCCCAAATAATGTTTGATCCAGTATATGGTTACCTCTTGGCTCAAACTGACACATAATCTCTTATCTTCCACTTGTGTCTCTCACTCTAATTATACATAGCCAATATGCATTCCTCTCCCCACATATAATCTGCTGACCAGACTGACAAAAAATTACCATATACTTGGACCAGAGTGTCAGAGATGAGCATAGTGTTTGCTGTATGTAAATGTAATTCACATAGGCTATGCCCACTAAACCACCACTAACAACAAACTGCTTTATTTGCTAAGTAAAAGTCTTATCTGAAAGTTATTTTTGACAGTAATAATAGAAATAACAATAATACTTTGTTAGGTTTAATCATATTCTGAGAAAATTTAACTTGGTGGGGGTGATTTTAGGAGCTCAACTATGTGGAGATGACTCCAATTCTTTGACAAATCTAACAACAAACAAATCTCTTAATGTATATTGAAGTTAAAGAGTGATAAAGACTCTCTCTTGCTCAAATTCTAGTTAGGCTACTCTGAGCCCGCTTCTTGAGTAGGCCTAGACTTTCATCTCTGTGTTTGCCCAGTCTGCTTAGTCTAGTTTTAGCAAGAATATCTCAAATATTAGTTTAGAGCTAATTTCCTATTTTTGATATCTGATCCCCTCAATAGCTAGTCAATTTCCTTATCCCTACCTTTGATGTATCAGGTCTTGATCTGCCTTCAGTAAGAATCTTGTCAAGTTGATTCAGCAATAATTCCCCCACCCTTGAAGTTTCCTCTTAGTATTTTTCCACCGACTTACCCCCTCACTCTGCTTATTGGCTACAAGTTGTCAGGTTTTTTTTTTTTTTGCTGTATTCTGAATTGAGCCTGATCTGTTTTACAATAGCCTTGATGTCTATTACAATATTACTACATAAAGTCTTAATGTTTTAGAAGTGTTAGAATAATTATTTCTTGAAAAAGAAAATCAGGATAAAATAAATGGAGCAATCCTCTATAGACAGGGAAGATGACCTGGAAGTTCTCTATTCACCAGGGGTTGACTGTTATTTACAAAATTGAATAGTTTGCATGCCAAGATATCTGTATGTGCGCTTTTCTTTCAATAATTCTTCTGGTTTTAATAAAAAAGTCCTCAAACTTTATTCTACATATTTACTCAAAATACAGCTAAAAGTACTCTGCATTAGGATTTATTCAAGGATTTTCAAGTTTAATACTGATACTTTGAGTTTTTCCTTTTCCTTTTTATTTTTTGACTAGGACCCTATTCTCTCTTGGTTTATATTTTATAATATCCTTTTTCATAAATATTTAACTGCATGTTCAAAACAATTTTACAAGAGAAGTGTTACTGTCTTCATTTAAGAATGAGGCCATTGAGAACAAATGTAGGCTATCTATCCAGTTTCAGGTGGGAATAGGAATTTTTCCAAAAATTGTACAATAGATTCCAGCCTCCCCACCCCAGAAACTACTTCAATGCCTCTGTGTGTTTCAAGTCTTTTAGTTGTTAACTCCTAAATTGACTCTGCTTGACCCATGACTTGCTTTGTTTAGTGAGACAGTAGCAAATGAGTCATAAGCAACATCAATGAATGCTTGCATATTTGGGCTTGCTATCTTCCTGTTCTTGGAGTTCTGAGACTTCCCTGTGAATAAGCCTGCTGGAGGATCAAAAACATCTGGCCCAGTCACTTACATTACCCATCATCCAACACTCAATCAGCACCCAGAAGCAGAGTTGTATGGATGATCAGCAGCTGTTCCTAGATGCTCGACTTCTGTCAAGATTAGAAGAACCATGCTGAGATTTCAAACCTACATGACCAGGAGCTAAATAAATGTTTTCTGTTAAGTTTGAGTTGTTTATATTTTAGCCAAAGTTAACATACACATGAAAGAGTGATGTCAAGTTGGTTGATCTTGAGAGAAAGAGCTTGGCACAGCACACACTTACTTTGACTGTTGGTAAGAATATGCAGGTGCATGTTCGTTGGATGTGTCCACTGCTATCTGTTGTTGCTGACCACTGGTGTCCTGGGATGAAGGTGCAACTGTCTGGGGAGAGGTATCAGTAACAACACCCTAAGGAGGCAAATAAAAACACAAAAGCCTTACTTGTTTAAGCAGAGGGCCCTCTTCCAGGTGGGCCGTAAACACCTCTCTTCTATTTGGCTTGAATAGAGATGCTCTCAACTACATAAACTCACAGTAAGTGCTTAAAGGACAGCCACAGAGTGTGTTTGGATAAGGGCTAAGAAATTCATGCTAATGTGACAACATGAAGCCTTGCCATTAGAAGTCCTTAGAGTAGTCAAGTGGTTAGGAACCATTTTACCCATACTTGAAATTTTCAGCCAGAGTGGCATGCAGCCACACTAAATAACAATTTATTAATCACAACACTAATTCAGAATTCCTATAAAAACTTTTATGTTCCAATATTTCCCAGGATATTTCACTGTACCATATCTATGTCATTTGGCAAAACAATAGATTCTGACTTTAAAGAAGTCTACTTGAAAGTTTGGAAATCTTTTATTTTTTTTTTTTACTTTTATTTTTTTTAATATGCTTACTGTGCTTTGAACATGAAATTTTATTAATGATCTCTAATAATTTTCATGGTACACTAAGATCTTCTTATGGCACAACAGTGTACCATGGACACATTTGAAAATCTCTGTCTTAGAGGATAAGGGGACAGTAAATTCTGAACTGACTCTGTTATCCATTCTGAAATCAGTGAGATCCCAAACTGTCTGTGTGAGACTGCTGTGTTCATGGAACATATTTCCATTAACTTCTGTACATAGGCTACATT
>CAUYRH010006470.1:0-39304 GCA_963574655.1 Perodicticus potto
TGTCCTGCATCAGTACCACAGAAGGTCACAGATCTCCGTAACAGATATAATGATAAATGAACATTAAAAATGTTTGAAATATGGAAGGAATTACCAAAATTTAACTCAGAGACATGAAGTAAGCACATGCTGTTGGTAAAATAGCATGAACAGCCTTGTTGGTAGCGAGGTAGCCACAAATCTTCAATTTGTAACACTTGCAATTATCTGTCAAGCACAATAAAGCAACGCACAGTTAAAAGGAAGCACGCCTGTATATTCAATACCCACTATTAGTTCTGGTATAAAAATGCCTTATTATCTTGTGTTGCATGAAATTCATACACTTATCATTTCCCAGTGTTACCAGAATCTCTCTGCCGGGTCCTTGTTCTCAGAAACTCAATGAATGAATGAATTCATGGACCACCACGAGTAAGTGACAGGGCGGATTTTCTCAGATGTAAGAGAAAGGGAAGAGGAAAGCCTCTGGCATAGTGGAGGGGCATTCCCGAGTGGGTAGCCCATTTCGGCTCTCTGTCTAGGGGATCTGTCTAGCTTTTCCTCCCCTGCAGGCAGGAGGATTTGAGGAGAGAGAATGTATGTCCAAAATGCGTCACAACTATTTGGCACCAGGGGCCTCTGGGCAGAAGTTCATTTTAAAACTGCCTTTGTGTAGGAATGTGGTCCTGTTGGGGCATCCCACCCATTCCTGGGAGTAGTGGCTTAAAGGGAACGTTTGATCAAGCTGATTTATGAGCCTGTTTGGTCCCAGAAAATTAGCCCTAGGTGAAGGGGACCTGCATCATTAGGAAGAATGAAATAGAAAAATATTCTTGGAATTTGTGCTTATCTTAGTGCTTGGCAAGTATCTTGGTTCATGAAATATGTTTTACTGGGTTACTATTTATTTTTCTAATGACTATATAAATGTTTTTCACCTATGTTTAGCATTAAGTGGAGATACCTGAGCCTAATTTTTGTCTGTGAAGTTAATTTGATTTTCTGGATTAATTTGATTAGATACTGAAAAAAGCCTTTCTTTACATTTAAAATACAAAGTCTTTAGTAGAATATCTTTGCATTACCTGTTATACCTCAAAATTCCCTGTGTTAAATGGCTGCTTTTAATATGTATTGCTAAACCATCTTTTCTTTTAGATAAATGGGTAGAATTACAGCTTGAATTTCTTCATTGGAGACTGTTTTTTGCATATGTTGGCTCTTTTTGTATATTGTTCTATAATTTCCCCTCTAGTGTCTATTAACACTTCATTTTAAATTTCTATTTCTTGTATCCTTTTGTTCATGTTTTTGATTCTGCCTTTTATTATTTTTCTTTTTATTTCTATTTTTTAATCCCCTGCTTTGATTTCCACAGTGAAAATTATTCTTTTCCCTCTATTCAATGTGATGTTTCTATGACCACTTGTTTAGGTATTTCATACCTTATTTCCATCAGCTCATATTTAATCTGCCTCTGTCTTTTTCATCTCTTGCCTGAATTCTCAGAATTCTAACTGTGATCTTTATAGAACAATTTAGTAAATTATTTTTAAGTGTATAACAAAATATCTTTTAACCATATTTAGCTTCTTTTAGACGTTTTGTTGGTAAGTGTCCTTCAAATAAGTATACATTTTTTTGGTAGGGGGAGGGTGGTCAAAACATTTGCCCAAAGTAATTTACAGATTCAGTACAATCCCTATTGAAATTCCAATGTCATATTTCACAGATGTAGAAAAAAATAATTTCATGTTTCATAGAACTATAAAGAGCCCAAATAGCCAAAGTAATCTTAAGCAAAAGCAAACAAACAACAGCAACAACAACAACAAAAAGTCTAGAGGTATCGCCTTACTTAACTACAAATTATACTATATGGCTATTGTGACCAAGATGGTATGGCACTGGTGTAGCAGTGGAGACATAGACTAGACTAGAACCCAGATATAAAACCATCTACTTATAGTAAACTAATCTTCAACAAAGCAGACAACAAAATACTCTTTGGAAAGGAAGTCCTATTCAATAAATTTTTCTGGTAAAACTGGATAGTCACATGCAGAATGAAACAGAACCCCTATCTCTTGTGAGATACAAAAATGAATTCAAAATAGATAAAAGATCTAAATTTAAAGAATGAAACCATAACAATTCTGGAAGAAAATATAAGAAAAACTCTTCTAGACATCAGCCTAAGCAAAGAATTTAAGACTAAAAACCCAAAGATAAACAAAAATAAATGGAACTTGATTAAATTAAAAGCTGCTGCATAGCAAAGGAATTAATGTACAGAGTTAATAGACAACTTACAGAACAGGAGAAAATATTTTCAAATTACACATTCAATAAAGGGATAAAATCCAGAATCTACAATGAACTTAAATCAACAAGAAAAATAAACAGTCTCATTAAAAAATGGGCAAAAGGCTGGATGTGGTGACTCACACTTGTAATTTTAGCACCATGGGAGGCCAAGATGGATGGATCACTTGAGCCAGGGGTTTGAGACCAGCCTAAGTAAGATGGAGACCTCATTTCTACTAAGAATAGAAAAACTAGCTGGTCGTCCTGACAGGTGCTTATACTCAGGAGACTGAGGCAAGAGAATCTCTTGAGCCCAAGAGTTTGAGGTTTCTGTGAGCTACTATGACACCATGGCATGCTACCCAGGGCAACAGAGTGTGACTGTGTCTTAAAGAAAAAAAATTGGCAAACATCATGAACAGAATTTTTTTAAAAGACGATAGATAAATGGACAATAAACATATGAAAAATGCTCCACAAATCACTAATATCTGATATTTATCACTAATTAGTGATAAATCACTAATTATCAGGGAAATGCAAATTAAAATCATAATATGTTACCACCTTACCCCTATCAGGATAAATGTTGTTGAAAAGTTAAAAAACTGGCTTGGTGCCTGTGGCTCAATGGGCTAAGGCGCCAGCCATGTACACCTGAGCTGGCGGGTTCGAATCCAGCCCGGGCCTGCCAAACAACAATGGCTGCAAAAAAAATGACCGGGCATTGTGGCGGGCACCTGTAATCCCAGCTACTTGGGAGGCAGAGGCAAGAGACTCACTTGAGCCCAGGAATTGGAGGTTGCTGTGAGCTGCAATGCCACAGCACTCTATCCAGGGTGACAGCTTGAGGCTCTGTCTCAAAAATAAAAAAAAAAAAGAAAAGTTAAAAAAGAATGTAAATGCTTATACATTATTTGTGGGACTGAAAATTACATAAACTTCTATGGAAAACAGTATGGATATTCCTCAAAGAAATAAATTTAGAATTGCTATTCAATCCAGCAATTCTAATACTAAGTCTCTATTCAAAGGAAAAGAAGCCATTTTATCAAAAAGATATCTGTACTCGAATGTCTCTCACAGAACAGTTCACAGTTGCAAAGATGGACACTTCAGCTACTATGCGTCCATCAATTTCTGAGTGATAAAGAAGATGTTGGAGATATATATATATATATATATATATATATATATATATATCGTGGAGTAGTACTCAGCCAGAAAAAGGAAAGAAATAATGTCTTTTACAGCAACTTGGAGGGAAGCAAAGACAATTATCCTTAGGGAAGTATCTCAAAAATAAAAAAGAAAAACAAACTGCACATGCACTCTCTAATAATTGGAAGCTAAAGCATGTGCACAAAGAGATGTAAAGGACGTTGGAAACCAAGAAGGGGGGAGGTAGGAGTGGTTGGGGGATCAAATGTGACCTATCGTCAGGTACAAGGAACACTCTTTTGGTGATCGGCACACAGTGAAATGCCAGAACGAAGCATTATACCAAGTATCCATGTCACAAAAACATGTGTACCCCCTTAATATTTTGAAATTAAAAAAATAGACAAAAAAGGAAAAAAAAATAAATTTAAATGTTAAAAAAGTATCATTTCCTGGTTTCTTTGTCGCTTGTCTTAAAATATGCTTCTAACTATGCTTTCTGTTAGTCATATTTCACTGTGGAAATTTTCCTGGATCAGCCATTTGCCAAGACTCCTTTAGAGAGACTGTTTTCTTCCAGGCTATCTGGTATTTATAACCCGTAGTGTCTTATTTGATGCCTCAAATGCAGATGACTTCATTAATTTTGTGTGTGTGTGTGTGAAGCTTGATTCTCTAGCTCCTTTCAAACTCTGAAGACAGCCCTATCTATCCCAGTTTGTATACTTCTTATTGCCAGTTATGAATATTTGGCACTTAGGTGTCTTCTCTGCACCTTTAGTACACGTACTTTTGCTGGTGTTTGCTGAGATTCTCTTACTTGGTCCCCCCTTATCTCACTTGCGTGTGTGTGTTTTAAATTCCTTTCACATTGTTTCTACCATCATTTAGCTGTGACGCATTAAAACTGCAGAGTGAACAGGTTGACTGTTACATAATTTCTCCTAAGCTATAATGTGTATATTTTTATATTTTTTATTCTTTTGGATATATTTATACACATTATAAAAATACTTCTGAAATGTTGAATTTTGAATCCATGACCCTGTTGAAAACCAATAGATGTACTATGTAATGATATTTGTTGTACAAATGAGGAAATTGAAGCATATAGAATTTAAGCCATGTGCACCAAATTAGGCAATCGGTAAGGAACAGAGTTAGGATTCTACCCAGGGACTATGGTCAAAGAAACTACATTCATGAACATATTCAATAGTTCTGAGAATTCAAGTGTGATCCTACCTCTAGGTTAAAATAATTGATATGAGTAATGCAAAATATCTTCTTTAATGGAAATTGAAAATATATATATATATTAATGATATAATTATTATATAATTTATATCATGAGTTCTCTTAACTTTCCTTATCTGGAAATTGCACTAATACTTGCTCACTGAATATTACACAAACTAGAAAAACTATATACACATATATAGGTATACATATAGATAAAGTGAAGATATATAGTCATATTCATATATTTTAAATATATTTAAATAAAATTTTGGACAAAATTTCAAATTGAAGCAAGTGTGTTTATCTTTTGGCAATACATGTATATCATTTAAATGTTTTTTTCAAAAAGAAATGCATTTTATTTTTATTCAGGTATCATTTTCATAGCCTTACTGATACCTTAGACTTTTTATTTTTGTTATATTTTTTCATTGAAAAAAGGTCACTAAAGTTTCTTTTTTTCTGTTTTTCATTTTTCTGTATGTTTTGTTCTCTCTGTTCTATTACTCAATTTCTTTTCCATTCTTTCTTGTTTATGTGTTCTAAAAAGCTGTTTAAGACTTCTGTCACAAGTTTATGCTATTTCTTTTAAAAATTCACTCCTTTTTTTAGTATTTCTATTTAAAGCCACTAAGAGGATGTGTTTTCATTTATTGCCTTTGATATTCAAGAATAAGACTTCTGTTTATTTCACTTTACTATAACCTTTTTCATCTTCATGTTTAGCTTTATTACTCTAAATGGATGTCACCTGTGAGGTCTGTGAGGTGACTTTTATTTATTTACTACATCTCATTCTATGATGACAGTTTACTTTCTTATGCTTTTCAGTAGAACTCATCCTTGTTATCAAATACAGAGTGAGTAAGGATGCACACATTCTTTCATATTTTTGGAAATAAATAGGTATTTATTTAGAGTACTTAGAATTTTTTAAAAACTTCTTGCACTCATATTTCTTATTTTAGTTTCTACAGTCAAATACATTGTGGAATGACAGAAAACTCAAAGGGATTTCTTTAACATAAGTTATTTTTAAAATATATATTAGATTGAATAAGCTTTATGCAACTGAACTAAATATTAAACAAGTGACCAGATTTTTGTAAGCTCGATGTACATGCTAAGTCTTTTTAAGACATTTTAATTGTTGGCTCATCTTTCCTATAAATGTAACTTCTACTGGGAGCATTGGCTTATGTATTTTTCTATTGGTTTATCCTATCTCACATTTAAATTGAAAAAGATTCTCAAATTCAACAAAACTATACCTTATGATGATTTAGCGACTTACGTATGTCATTACAAAATTCATTACCACAACATAAATGCAATTGCTAACACAAACATATGTTTTTCAACTTGTGTATAAAATATTTTAGGGGGATTGGAATTATAAGAGAGTTAGAATTTGCACTGAGATAGGTTATACATATTTAGTGGTAAATGATTCCTTAGAAGGAACACTCATGGATATTAGAACTGGGAAAGAACGTGTGGAATCTTCATCAGAGATATATAATGGCTCAGAAGAAATGAGTTTTGTTCAAGATTTATGAGATAAAAGAAATGCTTAAGACTGTTTTAACTTAATGATAATTAACCTTTTATTTTCCTTGTAAAACAGCAAATCCATTAAGAATAATAATGATTATAAATCATTTTTGTTTGAGAAATAAGTTTTAATTTATTATCAAATGAAATATTTAAAATTGGGTATAGCCATCATTTTATTGAATTTTTATCACCGAAAGTTTAATTCCCTGTGGTAGTAATTATAGGGGAAGCTCTGACTCTTCAGAAATCATTTTATTAGCACACAGTACCTTTTTTGGATGCAATATTAGGCTTTACTACACTTCTTTTTCTTTTTTTAAAACGAAACAAGATATTCTCAGTTAGAATTCGGTTTACCTTTCTCTATTTAATATCATTAATCAAGCAGTTAATGCAACTAGATCTTTAGTATAATTTTAAAATAAGTATCAAGATGACAAAGTGAAACAACAAATTTTAATTTTAAGCTTGGCATTAAAAGTATTATTTACCCTGATCAAATGGAATTTATCCCTGTAATGCAAGGATGGCTCAAGGTATGCAAGTCAATAAGCATGATTATCATATTAACAGAGTGAAGGGCAAAAGCCTCATGAGCACCACAATAGATGTAGAAAAAAATCAACAAAATTCAATATTGTTTCAAAATAAACACTCTCAAGAAAACAGGTATAAAAGGAATATTTCTTAACACAGTAAAGGTCATTTATGACATGCCCACAGCTAACATATACATCAGTGAAATTCTTCTGGATAGATGCCTAGTAATGGGATTACAGGATCAAATGGAAACTCTCACTTGAGTTCTTCAAGGGTTCTTCATACTTCCTTCCAAAAAGGTTGTATTAGTTTGCAGTCCCACCAACAATATAAAAATATTCCCTTCTCTCCACATCCACATCAGCTGAGACTTTTTGATGTAGGCCATTCTCACTGGGTTAGATCATATCTCAGGATTGTTTTGATTTACATTTCTCTGATGATTAGGGACATGAGCATTTTTTCATATGTTTGTTAGCCATTGTCTGTCTTCTTTGGAGAAAGTTCTATTCATCTTTCTTGCCCATTGATAGAAGGGATTGTTGCCTCTTTTTATGTTGATTAACTTGAGTTCTCTGTAGATCCTAGTTATTAATCTTTTGTGTGATTCATATTATGAAAATATCTTTTCCTATTCTGATGATTATCTGTTTGCTTTGGTTGTTGTCTCCTTAGCTGTACAGAAGTTATTTAGTTTAATTAAGTTCCATTTCTTTATTTTTGCTGCTGCTGGAATTGCCACTGAAGTCTTCTTCATAAAGTCCTACTCCAGGCTGATACCTTCACTCACATGTTTTCCCACTACTTTCTTCAAGGACTTTTTAATTTTTATTTCATGCCTTAGATTTAGATCTTTCATCTTTCTTGAATTGATTTTAGTGAGTGGCGAAGGGTGCGGGTCCAGTTTCAGTCTTTTACATGTGGTTATCCAGTTCTCCCAGCATCATTTACTGAATAGGGTTTCTTTCCCCCAGTGCATGTTCTTGTTTGGTTTATCAAAGATTAGGTAGTTCTTGGAAGTAATCAAAAAATAGGTTAAGATCTCAGGATATAAAATCAATGTTCACAAATCAATAGCCTTTGTATATGTCAATAACAGCCAAGATGAGAAGCTAATTAAGTTACCTTCACAGTAGCTTCAAAGAACGAAATACCTAGGAATGTATCTAACAAAAAAGCCAAAGGATATCTATAGAGAAAATGATGAAATGCTAAAGAAAGAAATAGCAGAAGATAATAACAAATGGAAGTATACACCATGTTCATCGCTGGGAAGAATCAACATTGTTAAAATGTCTATACTTCGCAAAGCCATCTACAGATTCAATGAAATTCCCATTAAAATTCTAAAACCATACTTTTAAGGTTTGGAAAAAAAGTTCTTTGTTTTGTATGGAACCAGAAAAATCCCTGTACAGCTAAGGCAATTCTTGGTAATAAAAACAAAGCTGGGGGCATTAGCCTACCAGACTTTAGGCTGTACTACAAGGCCATAGTGATGAAAACAGCATAGTATTGGCACAAAAATAGAGACATAGGTGCCTGGAACCAAATAGAAATCTATGAGATGAAGCTAACCTCTTACAGAAAACTTTTTATGTTAGATTTAAGAAGAAAAAAATAAAAATTATACCCTACTTAGAAATGAATGTCAAAGAGAGAAATATTAAATGACATATGACCAAATGACCAAATTGTCCCTCAATATTGAATGTGTTCATTATAAATAATATTTCAGTTTTTAATTAAATTATTGTATAAAGAAAATTTTAAAAAGAATGAAACAGAGAAATAAAAATACCCAGAGCAGATAATATATCAAAGGTAAAGCAGCCAATAAAGTTTCATGACAGACACATGGTGAAGTTCATAAATAAAACAAAGGCTAATTCTTTCAAAATGCCAGAAAAATAGCTGAAATTTGATAAGCATAAGTAAGAAAATTATAGCAAAGCAGCTAATAAGCCACCGCGGTACATATTAAAGAGGTGAAGCAGCACCTGTGTCTTATTGGGTATGGTGCTGGCCCAATACACTGAGGGTGGCAAGTTCGAATCCAGCCCCGGTCAAACTGCAACAACAACAACAAAAAAACCCAAAACGAAATAAAAATAAATATTAAAGAGGTGAGTTAACTTTAGATATAGAAGAGGTTTACAAATTATAAGCAACTACCAAAGACAGCCCTTTTGAAATAAATGGGAACAAGAATATACGAGGGAGATGTTTTATTAAAAAAATCAAATATTGATTAACATACAAAAAAGAAGCAGAACACTGGCATAAACCAACTGTTATTAAAAAATTCAAACTGTACATTGAATGTTTCCACATTTATTTATTGATCCCCAACAAAAGGTTAATCCAAAATTGTTCACAGGCCCAGTTAAAAACAAAATATACATTTCAAAATGCAGTTACTTCCAATCTTATTCAAAATGGGAACATGCTAACTTACTTTAAAGGGTAAGATAACTTAGATAACAAATACATAGTTTGTACTTTTAAAAAGGACAATGATAGGTCAATCTTACCTACATACTCATATGAAAAATCCTTAAAAATATTTCAGGAGAATGAAAAGTTTTAGGAAAAGACACTAGGACTATATAAATACCAGGATGCTATAAAACATTATAATAGCATGGATTCACTAAATTAGTCAATGAAATTAGTAAAATGTATGACATATAGAAAATCCATACATATATTATTATATCCCCCAAATTCAATTCATAAACTTCAACATTGATCACAAAACAAGAACAAAAAGAAATGCCCTAAGCTTGGTAGAGTTGAGTATCTACCTAATACAGATACCACACTTAACAGGAAATCATTAGAATCATTTCCATTAAACCCTCATCATCAGTGAACGAATGTTTCCTTTGTTCCACACACTTGACAAATCTCCTTTAGCAATGCTGGGATTTTCTGGGATTTTCTTTGGTTCCTTTTTCTTTTCTTGTTTCCTTTTTGGTCTGGTAAGTACATAACTAACTCTCTTTGAAATTTTATTTTCTATTTTCTGATTACAAATGAGATTAAGCACCTTTTTCTAAGTTTACCTGTCCTTTTGATTTATCTTTTGTGAAATGCAAGTTCACAATTTTTGTAATTTTTCTCTTTTTTAATGTGTGGATGTATTAAATGTATATAATGATATGATTATACATACATATACTATAATAAATATCTATCTAGTCTCTCCCCTTTGTCATACTGCTTGCAGACACATACATATATTTTCCAGTTTGTCTTTTTTCTTTCTACTCTAACACATTTTTTGTGAAGCAGTCTTATGAAATCTTAAACTAGTGGAATTTTTCACTGTTTTCTATTATCGTTTGCATGTTTATGTTTTGCATAAAGAATCCTTTACTGCGCAGATAACAATGGAGTAACTGAGAACTATAAACAAGGTGGACTGAGTTGGAATCCTGTCTCTATCCTTCACTAGGTTGAGTAATCTTGGGCAATTTTTATAAATCTCTTGTGATAAGCAGAATTTTAAGGTGCCCCCAAGATTACTGCCCCCTAGTGTGCTCAAAATAATCGCCTGGTGCTAAATTTCACAGAACCTATGAATGTGATGGGCACTCACACATGAGAGGCTAATATTTAGTTAGTCAGAGGGAGAGGACTTGGATAGGGCTGAGCTAATCGTGAGAGTTCTCAGACGCTTGCTCAAGTTGGAATGGAAGTGGTAAGAGGGCCTAGGACTACGGAGGCATCTCAAAGTCAGACAGATTGAAGGTTTGAGAGGGTTGACAGAGGGGGTCATAGGGAACAACCTGGAAGTAGTCCCCAGATGACTTCTATGAGACAATGGGGATTTCAGTCCCGGGTCACCAAGGAAATTAATTCTTCCAACTACCTTAAGGAACTTGGAAGCGGATCTGTGAACTCCAGATGAAATAAGACAGCCAACAGCATGGATTTCAGCCTGTGAGTCCCTGAGGAGAAAACCCACTAAAGTCTGACACTAAATTCATGTTGGTTTTTAAGCTAGTAAATTTGCAGTTATTCAGCAGAAGAAAATAAATACATCCTCTATGCCTTATTTTATTTTGTTTTTTAGACAGAGTTTCACTTTGTCACACTCCATAGAGTGCGTGCTGTCATAGCTCACAGCAACCTGCAACTCTTGGGCTCAAGTCATTCTCTTGCTTCCACCTCCCAAGTAGGTGGGAGTACAGGTGCCCGCCACAACACTTGGCTACTTTTAGAGACCGGGTCTCACTCTTGCTTGGGCTGGTCTCAAACCTGTGAACTCAGGACAATCCACCCGCCTCAGCCTCCCAGAGTGTTAGGATTACAGGCATGAGCCACCGTGCCTGGCCTTATGCCTTATTTTTTCACTTGTAAAATGAAGATAATAGTAGTAGTATCTTCCTCATAAAGTTGATTGCTGTAAAGATTGAGTGAATGAATCAAAATAAACTTGAGAAGTATTTAGCAGTGTGCAATACTGGATCAAGTAAATACCAGATAAATAATAGATTTTAGTGTGAAGAGTGAAATCTTTGGTGTTTTATCCTAAAACTTTTAAAGTATTTTCCCCTATGTTTTGTTCTTATTTTTTTAAACTTACATTTATAATCCACTTGTTAAATGTTTTTGTGAGAAATCTGAGGCAGGGATCTTTTCCCCCTCAGAAAAGACCCTCCTTATCCCCCTTACTTTCTTCCATGGAGAATCAATAGCACTAGTAGTTGAAAATTAGTTGAAAATTCCATCCTTTCCTTAGTGATCTGAAATGCTATATCTTTTGCAAGTAAAATATTTATTTATCTGTGAGTGAAGCTCTCTCTCTTATGTTCCATTGATTTATGTCTCTTTTCTTATAGTGATAACTCAGTTATTAACACAAGTCTTTTTATCCAACAGGGAACTTTACATTATCTTATTCTTCAATAGTTTTTTCTATCTTACTCTTTATCAGTTTATTCCCCTTTTGTAGGAATAAGATATGTCTAAGTCCATTAAGCTAATGCTACTGTAATGAACAATTATTTCTATACATCAGGGTAACCATCATCCTTCTAGACAGATATAAAACAGTTTTGCTATGCATATACTTCATACACATTCCAAGGTTATAAAACCCCTTACCATTGCAGAGGCAACCATCATTTGTTTTTATCTTTCTTTTTGGAGACAGAGTCTCAAGCTGTTGCCCTGGGTAGAGTGCTATGGCATCACAGCTCCCAGCAACCTCCAACTCTTGGGCTTAAGCGATTCTCTTGCCTCAACCTTCCAAGTAGCTGGAACTACAGATGCCCACCACAACACCCAGCTGTTTTTTCGTTTCAGTTGTCATTGTTGTTTTAGTAGGCCTGTGCTGGATTCAAGCCCACCAGTCTCAGTGTATCTGGCTGGCGCCCTACCTACTGAGTATAGGTGCCGCCCTATCATTTATCTTTACAACATGGATTTGTTTTGCATACCTTTAAATTTTGTGTTAAGAAG
This sequence comes from Perodicticus potto, assembly GCA_963574655.1. Lineage (NCBI taxonomy): Eukaryota > Metazoa > Chordata > Mammalia > Primates > Lorisidae > Perodicticus > Perodicticus potto. Next base: position 12,262 of record CAUYRH010006470.1, read on the forward strand.
AATTTTTGGTAGGTGTCTATTCTTGTTTTGCTTACCTTTGAATTTTGTGTTAAGAAGTTTTGTTTGTAGGTGTTTATTATTTCATTTAACACAGTATATTTGAGATTCATATATTTTTGTGTGTTATAGGAATGTGTTTCTTTTATTTGTTCAATGATATCTCATTGTGTGACTATACTGCAGTTTGTTAATGAATTTTCTCCTTAAGAGTTTGTTTCCAATTCTTGACTATTTCAAATAATTGACACTGTGATTATTCTCCTATAGGTACCTTGGTTGGTATATGCACTCATTTATCTTGGATATATACATAAAAAGGGAATCATTGAGCCATAAAATAGGCATATGTTTAATTAGAAACTTCTAAACAGTTGTCCAATATTGTTATATAATTTTATATTCCTAGCAGCAATGTATGAAAATTTAATTTTCCTCATATTTACATAAATATTTAACATAGAAAGTCATTTAATTTTTAATCATTCTATTTTGTGTTAGCCATTTCTTTCATTATAGTTTTTAATTTGTTTCTTTCTGGGAGCAACTTTTTATATTCTTTTTGAATACTTTTGAATCACTTTTTAATGAAACATCTCCTTAGGAAAAAAAAATAAAAGGAATGTCTCCCTAGGTATTTGTCCCATTTTTTAATTGGGTTGATTTTCTTTTTCTTACTGACTGATGATTTTTTGTGTATAGATACATGTTTATATTTGTGTATTTCATAGTTTTGGAATATATATTACATACAATTAAATTTCTATAGATTATAAATTATATAAATTGTATAATGTATATAATTTATAGTGCAGAATATGACATAGAAATACCAGGTTTCATACAAAAGAAGTTAGAAAATCACTGATACGTTCAATTTGCATTTATTGAGTGATTTTTGATTGATCAAATTTTTCACATTTTATCTGACTTATGACACAAGCATTTGCTGAGCGGTGATTCCAGGCACCATGTGAGGTCCTGAAAATGAAGCAGTGAAGAACATACCTGGATCTCTGATCTCATGGAGCAGGAGATGACAGATGATAAACAAAAAATTAATACAGAATTGTGATTACTACATATGCTAAACAAACAAAAACGTATAGGCTGCTCTTGGAGTGATTAACAGGTTATCCTGTTCAAAGAGGTCAGTGATAGTGTTTCTAAAAACAACAAAAAAAAGAACAAACAAGCAAACAAAAAACACAATTTAAAGTGTAGCCTTACCTATGCCAGAGAAAATATGTATTTGGCACAACACTCAAGTTTTGTGTAGTCTACTAGAAAAGGCAAGCACTAAATAGTTACAACTTCATATGATGAAATGCTGGGATAGCAGGGATGTGTGTATTATAGAGACATAGACGTAACACTTGACCTAGTTTGATTAGAACTCTTATTGGAAGAAATGATATCACAGTTGTGCTTAAAGGAAATTGAAGACAATTTCTGCATCTTGAATTTTACTCTTATTTTACTTTCTTACTTTGCTGCTTCATTTCCTCTATATTTAAAAAATCTCATGGTACTTAAACTTTAGGTATCCAGTATTATCTTTATAGTTCATTAATACTTAACAATACAAACTATAAAGCCCTGGCTACAGGTACCATGCTGTGGCTGAATTTAATGGACTTTGTGAGGGTAAATCTCCAGCTAAACAGGCCTCTGTTAAAGCAATATGTATACTGGCCTAATATACATTTTAATGAAGTAGATTGATTTACTTCAGGGCTTTTGCATAATTTGAAACATATGTGTATCAATGCCATCACTTATTATTGAACAATTACATAATTCTTATATGTAAAAGACCCTATTTAAATTCCATGTACTCCCGAACAAACTTTACATGCACAGAATACACAAGATAAAGTAGGCCTGAATTAATCACCTGGGCAATCTATGATTATCCATGTGTTATAATTTTTCACACAAGGGTAAATCATCAGAAGCCACATCATTGCTTTTTTTCTTTTTTTCCCAACTAGACTTATACTTTATTTATTTTTTTTTTAAATTAAATCATAGCTGTGTATATTAATGCAATCGTAGGGTACAATGTGCTGGTTTTATATACAATTTAAAATATTTTCATCAAACTGGTTAACATAGCCTTCATGGCATTTTCTTAGTTATTGTGTTAAGAAATTTATATTCTACATCTAGTGAATTTCACATGTACCCTTGTAAGATGCAGCGTAGGTGTGGTCCCTACAAATAGTCTCCCTCCAGTCATCCTCCCCCCTTCCCTCCCCTCCCTCTCTCCTTTCCCCTTCTTCTTGGGCTATAATTGGGTTATAGCTTTCAGAAGAAAGCTATAAATTGGTTTCATAGTACGGCTGAGTACATTGGATACTTTTTCTTCCATTCTTGAGATACTTTGATAAGAAGAATATGTTCCAGCTCCATCCATGTAAACATGTAAGAGGTAAAGTCTCCATCTTTCTTTAAGGCTGCATAGTATTCCATGGTGTACATGTATCACAATTTATTAATCCATTTGTGGGTTGATGGGCACTTGGGCTTCTTCCATGACTTAGGAATTATGTATTAGGTTTCAGCAAACATTCTGATACAAATATCTTTGTTGTAATGTGATTTTTGGTCTTCTGGATATATACCTAGTAGAGGAATTGTAGGATTGAATGGCAGGTCTATTTTTAGATCTCTAAGTGTTCTCCAAAAATTCCAAAAGGAACATATTAGTTTGCATTCCCACCAGCAGTGTAGAAGTGTTCCTTTTTCTCCACATCCACACCAACATCTCTGGTTGGGGATTTGGTGATGGGGGCTAATCTTACTGGAGTTAGATGATATCTCAAAGTAGTTTTGATTTGCATGTCTCTGATGATTAAGGATGATGAGCATGTTTTCATGTGTCTGTAGGCCGTGCACCTGTCTTCTTCAGAGAAGTTTCTCTTCAAGTCCCTTGCCCTCCCTGAGATTGGATCACATCTTCTTTTCTTGCTAATAAGTTTGAGTTCTCTGTGGATTCTGGTTATTAAACATTTGCCAGAGACATAACCTGCAAATATCTTCTCCCATTCAGGGGGCTGTCTGCTTGCTTTACTTAGTGTGTCCTTGGTTATGCAGAAGTTTTTAGTTTGATCAGGTCCCAGTAGTGTATTTTTGAAGCTGCTTCAATTGCCTGGGGGGTCCTCCTCATAAAATATTCACCCAGGCCAATTGCTTCAAGAGTTTTCCCTGTACTTTCTTCTAGTATTTGTATAGTTCCATGTCTTAAGTTTAAATCTTTAATACAGTGAGAGTCTATCTTAGTTAATGGTGAGAGGTGTGGGTCCAGTTTCAGTCTTCTGCAGGTTGCCAGCCAGTTCACCCAGCACCATTTGTTAAATAGGGAGTCTTTTCCCCACTGAATGTTTTTAATTGGCTTGCCAACGATCAAATAATGGTAAGTAGCTGGGTTCATCTCTTGGTTCTCTATTCTGTTCCATACATCTACCTCTCTGTTTTTGTGCCAGCACAATGCTGTTTTGATCACTGTCAATTTATAGTATAGTCTGAGGTCTGGTAGTGTGATTCCTCCTGCTTTGTTTTTATTTCTGAATAATGTCTTGGCTATTTGAGTTTTTTTCTGATTCCATACTAAAAGAAGTATTATTTTTTAGATATCTTTAAAGTATGACAGTGAAGTTTTAATACGGATTGCATTAAAATTGTATATTGCTTTGGGTTTTATGGACATTTTAACAATGTTGATTCTTCCCAGCCATGAGCATGGTATGGTTTTTCATTTGTTGACATGTTCAGCTATTTCTTTTCTTAGAGTTTCATAGTTCTCTTTATAGAGATCTTTCACATCCTTTGTTAGGTTAACTCCCAAATATTTCATCTTCTTTGGCACTACTGTGAATGGAATAGACTCCTTTATTGTTTTTTTAGCTTGAATATTGTTGATATATATAAAGGGTACAGATTTATGAGTGTTGATTTTGTAACCTGAGACACTACTGTATTCCTTGATCACTTCTAAGGGTTTTGTAGTAGAATCCCTGGTATTTTCTAAGTATACAATCTTATCATCTGCGAAGAGTGAAAGTTTGATCTCTTCTGACTTTATGTGGATACCCTTGATTGCCTTTTCTTCCCTAATTATGATGGCTAAGACTTCCATTACAATGTTAAAAAGCAGTGGAGAAAATGTGCAACCTTGTCTGGTTCTTGATCTTAGTGGAAATGATTTCAATTTAACTCCATTCAATACGATATTGGCTGTGGGTTTGCTGTAGATGGCCTCTATCAGTTTAAGAAATGTCCCTTCTATACCAATTTTCTTAAGTGTTCTGATCATGAAAGGATGCTGGATATTATCAAAAACTTTTCCTGCATCAGTTGAGAGAATTGTATGGTCTTTGTTTTTTAATTTATCTGCTGAATTATATTTATAGATTTACATATATTGAACCAGCCTTGAGACCCTGGGATAAAACCCACTTGGTCATGGTGTATAATTTGTTTGATGTGTTGCTAGATTCTGTTTGCTAGGATCTTCCAAGACTTAGCCAGAATCAAGTGGAAATGTTGAACAGGCCTATATCAAGTTCTGAAATAGCATCAACTGTACAAAATCTCCCTAAAAAGAAGAGCCCGGGACCAGACGGCTTCACATCAGAATTCTACCAAACCTTTAAGGAGGAATTAGCACCTATATTACTCAACCTTTTCCAAAATATAGAAAAAGAAGAAATACTGCCCAACACATTCTATGAAGCAAACATCACCTTGATCCCTAAACCAGGAAAAGACCCAACAAGAAAAGAAAATTATAGACCAATATCACTAACGAATATTGATGCAAAAATATTCAAGAAGACATTCTTAAGGCAGTCTGGGGGCAGAAGAAGTCAAATAATATTTTCTGAGAAAGAGGAATACTAAAAGACTAAGAGTTACCCTCATGGAAAAGCTAGAAAAGAAGCCTTCTTAGGCCAGGGGTGCTGAAGCATGAAACATCAGGACATCAGGAAACTATAAGAGGTTGATTACCTGCAAGTGCACTGCTCTCAGGAGCCTTGAACTGACAGGAACAGGCTGCATCTGGGCTCAATCCTGTGGTGATTCCACGAGATGGAAAGGGTGTTAGTCTTCACAGATGTTTTCATAGTTTTCTTTTATAGAGAAATCACTCTTACAGTTAATGGAGGAATGTTTGAGGGACCTGGATTAAGAAGAGGGTGCTTTGATTAAAAACAAGGAGATTGTTTAAGAATCTATTCCAGTTATTCAAATATGAAATGATGAGGACAAGGGAAGTGGAGATGGAGAGATAATACACTAGGCTATTCTGGAGTATCAAACATAATCTCAGCATTATAACACAGCAAACGTTTCATTCTTGGCTGTACAAAGAGGTCTTGCTAACTCTAAGAGGCAGTTGCCCTCTGTGAAGCAATTCAGTGGTCCAGCTCTACTTAAAATCTTTTAGTTTAGCTTTTTCATTACAAGCCCATCTTGCTCACTGTGGCACAGAAAGAAATAGCCAGAGGTTTCAGTTCTATTTCTTCCATGATTGGGCCCTGAGGACACTCTACCCATGGGCCATTGGCCAGAATCAGATGTCTAGTTTGAGTGAGTATGTGGACGTGAACTCACTAATTAAAATAAGTAATCCGGAAAGAAGAACATAGGTGGAAGAAAGTATATAGCATGTTCCTTCTCAGTAGAGTTGAATTTGAGGCATCTGTGGTATATACCCAGGTAGATATGTCAAGGCAATTGCTAGAGAATCACCATGCACCAGATAAAAGTGAAAGCTAGAAATGTCCATTTTTGAGCACAGGAGGTTAGGGCCTCTGATCACAACCTTGTGAGGGTGGAAGTGTGGGCCCATTACTCAGCCTTAGCTGCCATGGATGGCAGTGGGGCTGCAATGTTTTCTGAGGTCTTTGGGATAAGGCGATTATCGTCCCAAAGTTTCCTTTCTTGTTAGGCTAATCCTTTTCCTTTCTATACTTCTTTAGCTAGAGAAAGCAGGATTTGCTGGCATTTTTTTGTCTGTGCTTATTGGGTACTTCCAGGTCACCTACTTCTTCAGCTCCAAATCCTTCATCTCTCCACCTTTGTAATATTTTATCTGTGTATGTGTAGTTTTTAGTTGTACTTTATTTATTTATTTATTTTGAGAGAGAGTCTCATTATGTCACCCTCGGTAGAGTGCTGTAGCATCACACCTCACAGCAACCTCAAACTCTTGGGCTTACGCAGTTCTCTTGCCTCAGCCTCACAAGTAGCTGGGACTACAGGCGCCTGCCACAACGCCCAGCTATTTTTTTGTTGTTGTTGATGTAGTTGTCACTGTTGTTTGGCAAACCTGGACTGGGATTGAACCCACCAGCCTCAGTGGATGTGGCTGGTGCCATAACCACTGTGCTATGGACACCAAGCCTAGTTGTACTTTTATACTTAGCATGTTAAAGAAAAAAATATTCATTATACTTGTTGAAGACACTAAGGCAGACTTTATTCAAGGGACTGTAAAATAGGGTTTTATATCAGAGGAGAGAAATTGGACTCAACTTCAAATACACAAGGACAAGTGGGGATGTGTAGCCAATGAATAGGGTGGGATCCTTGGATGGAAATGACTAGGAGGAAGCATCAGGGCTGGGGGTTCTTGTTAAATCCACTCAACAAGATTCTTGCTGAACACAGGCCATAGAGATAAGAATCAATAGAAATGATCACCTATCAAGAGTGATTAACATCAAGGGTAGGGGATTTGTTTTTGAAGGAAGACTTAGACAAAACTTCCTTTTCTCATTAGGAAAATAAAATGTATGTTCTGGTCTTAGATATCTTAAGTAATCAATAGGTTGAATTTTAGTGCTTGTATTCACACAACTCAATTTTTTTAAGTCCTAATTTTCATCGCTACCTTATCCATTAGTGCTAGTCACATGTTTCTGTTTTAGAAAACCAGGCCTCTAGTAGCAGATGAATCTTGATGTCTAGTATCAGTACTTTATTCAGCTTCCATGCATGGTACCTATGGCTCAGTGAGTAGGGCGCTGGCCCCATATACCAAGGGTGGCGAGTTCAACACAGCCCTGCATTGTGGCGGGTGCTTGGCGTCCCAGCTACTCAGGAGGCTAAAGCATGAGAATCTCCCACGCCCAAGAGCTGGAGATTGCTGTGAGCTGTGACACTATGGCACTCAACCGAGGGTGACAGAGTGAGACTCTGTCTCTAAAAAAAAAATTATTCAGCTTCCAGTTCCTTTTAAATGAATGAATTCTTTAATAGGTTTTCATTGCTTCCCAGAATCCATCTATACCTAATACTTACATATTTCTAGGAATCAAAGTTTTTCAAATACTTGGATTTATCAAATAATGAGTGGAATTATTTTAACAACCATATACAGATGAGATCATTTAATATACTTTTCTATAATTTAAGTTTTTTTAAAGAAAGGCCTGATGTTAATAAATAGCAGGGTTTTTTTTTTTTTACTTCTACACAAAAGATTAAAAGCCATTTAGCTCATTTCTTCAAAAAGAAGTAACTTTAGAGAATAGAAAAAACACCAAGCATGCCCTGCTCCTTCTGTGAGAATTTTAACAGTTACCACATATGTAAGTTTGTGCAATTACATACACATGTATTTAGAGAAATCCTTTCATAATGAATTGTTGTAGAACAGGAGGAAAAGGTGGTATTGCAGAGTTTGGCCTTTTGTCAGTTGCTTTCAGTATGAATTGTTTTCAGTAAGAATCTGAGTGCTTTCATATCCTCTGGGCTTATTTAACCTACTTCAGTGTATATACACATGAATGTACAATTTATAGTCAGCTTATATTTTGAATCAATTCTATTCTTTCTTTTCCACACATGGGCCATGGTTTTGTAAAAAAAAAAAAAAGGGAGAAAGGTAAAATTCCCTCAGAACTTCTTACTTTAAGAACTTCTATTTTTATGATCGAAAGTGCCTTTCTTTAAAAAGAGAGATCATGTGTATGATGGGAGGTGTATATGTCTGCTTAAAGTGCTTAGTAAAAGGCAAAAGGTTTATACCATCTGAAGAGAAAGCAGAATGTTGGTTAAAGTGCTTAGATTCTTAAAGATCACCTCTCTGCGTGATTAGCTCTCTCCTCAAGCAGGAGAAAATGTTTTATTATTTTTTTAAAGCACAAAATAATTTAATTTCTGAATGTTTACTAAGGAAACAGTCATACTTTTATTTGAAGGGAAAATACTAAACACTTTTACTTTACAGTGCTTCATAGTTAGGTTGGGGTGCAATTTGTGCCAATGTCCTTGAGAAAAAATTTCTAACTTGCATCTAACACCATTTAAGATATTAAAAAATCATTTCTGTTTGATGTCAAGAAATTTAGTGTTAACTTCTTTTTTGTGTGGCCTCTATATCTGTAAAATTTTACTATATACTCAGCCACTCAGATAATTCAAGCCATGGACCACAAATTGTTGTAAATGCTCTCCTGGCCCTTGTTCGCTGATGACTAGAAAACACCTGCCTACATTTTCTTCTTTTCTTTAGATAGGGTGTTAATTCTCACTAGACCCAGCTAATATTCCCCTTAAACATTTTGGTTCCTCTGTGAATAGATACAGTTGGGAGAAATGATACTTATGACATTAAAACTAGAATTGGATTACTTTACATGTGTGTTATAAAATAGGGACATATGTAAGTGTGGAAGTGATCAGGAATAAAGTTTCAACCACACTTTGTTTTTGAACCTTCTTATTTCAGATACTGCATTGAGTTAGTACAACCAAGTTGGCTTACAAGACATATCAGTCCTGGAAATTAAGTTTATGACCTGTTATTAGGAATGGCTTTGTGTATCTGACTCTCACTTTACATACCACAGACTTGCCAGAAAACAGGACAGGATAGCTCTCAAAACTTAGGAATGGAATAGAAATTGTTGTGAATTTTGTTTTCATTTTTAAAATGCTGAATGTCTTTATCCTCTTGTTAATAAGTATTTGAAGAAAGTAATTGAAGCCTGCTTTCCTCCAGAGTTCAACGTTAAAATCTGAAGGCATATGGAAAAGTGCTAAATATACATGGTAATCAGGGTTAACCATTAAGATTAACACATTCTCTCCATCAGCTGAGAGGGAATATCTTCAGCTCAGTGAAATCTGTTAACTGTGTTTGTAAGTTCTCCTAGCAGTCTTCCTTGTCTATGTGTTATGGAAGCCAGGAATTCCACACCAGCCATTCTAAGAATTAAACAATGGTCATAACGAAATGGAAGAGACCAGGGAAATGAGCAGATAGGCAGTTTGGTGTTTTGGCAACTGCCTAGGATATATTGAAAGAACAGACATCCTATGAGCTTAATGCCATAAATGGTGATGTGTCCAAAAATACTCTTGAGATAAGAGGAAAATTACATAAAGTTTTACTTTAAAAAAAAAATCCAGAGTCCTAAAATAAATAAACATGTGTAGTTAAAAATTTTCCTTTTAAAGAAAAATCCTTTTCCTTTTCACAATAAATCTACCTGTGTGGAAGGAAAGCAAAGAGAAAACTTTGTAACTTCTGAGATGGAGTTTCTGGATTCTAGGATTCTTTTTTAAAACTAGTGTAAAACAGAAATTATCTTCATCTGGGATAAAACTGTGCTACTTAGTTAAAATGGCTATTTTCTTTGTTTTCAACTGAGATAACTCATTGTGTTAACACTGGATTTTAAATTCTGCAGCCTGAACAAGAGTTGAGACCCCATCTCTACCAAAAATAGAAAAATTAGTCAGGCTTTGTGGCAGACACCTATAGTCCCAGCTACTCGAGAGACAGATAAGAAGATCACTTGAGCCCCAAAGTGATTGAGGTTGCTGTAAGCTTAACTCCATGGCACTCTACTTAGGGTGACACAGTGATACTCTATCTCAAAATAAATAAAAAATAAATAAATTGTGTCTCAACTACAACCTGAACTTTACCTTATAACTAAAACATTTGTATCCTCATATCAATCTGAAATAAAAAATAAATAAATTCTAATAAGTATAGCTATTTTTAATTAACACATATAAAAAATGAATTATATAATAAAGGAAGTTAGATGGAAAAAGCCATCAAAATATGAATCTTAGGGCAGCGCCTGTGGTTCAAAGGAGTAGGGCACCAGCCCTGTATGCCAGAGGTGGCGGGTTCAAACCTAGCCCTGACCAAAAACTGCAAAAAAAATATATATATATATATGAATCTTATTGCTAGACAAATAGTAAAAAATAGTCCTTAATGTTAGGAAATGTGGGAACTATGAACCTATCATTTTGTACCAACCGTGGAAAATTGAAGTCAACAAATATATATTAGGGATAATATCTGAGCTGGCAATCTTACTAAGGTACTAAGTTGATATAAAGGTGAATTAGACTCTGCCCTAGCCCACCTAAACCCGCGATTGTTAGAAGAAAAGAAAAGATATATAAAACAGGTTGTTATAACCTGACACAGATTACAGTTGGCACTCTAACCCTTTTGTTCCAAATCTCAAGATGCTTTAACCACCTCTCAAAATCCGGGATGTGTGGTTGACTTGTGAGAGAAAACAAAGTCTTTGGAGGGTTTTGAAAGACAAATAAATGAGCTGATGCAGCGGCCACCCTGGGAAGCTAAGAAACCTAGTATGACCAGAGAGCTTGGGTTTTACTGCCCATACAGAGAGGGAAGGTGTTAGGTTTGCATGGTGTAACAGTTGGAACCAACCTTCTGCTAAAGATAGAACAATCAAGGGTTGCAGGACAGGGGAAAGCAAGACCAATTCAACCATCCATTACTGGGAGATGAGAAAGAAGCTTTTCTCTACTGTAACTCTGAGAAGGAACCCAGAGTCCACCGTAAGAAACCAAAATTCTGAAGCCTGTACCTTCTTTGGGTTTAGACTACACATTTATATTACTATTTGGTATGAGAAGTACCTACCTGAGATCACAGGGAAAGAAATATAGATGGTCCTTAAACATGTAAAAAGATGCTTAGCCTCATTTATAATATGGTAAAGGCAAACTAAGGTGCCACTTGACCAAAATAAAAAAATTATTTTTTTAATCAAGTATTTATTAATGTACTCATTTGACAAGTCCATGACATTGGTAACTCCAGTACTCTAGAGCTGGAAATGCAGAAGGTGGACCTCCTATATAGAGAATTTGGCAATATTTAGTAAAATTACTTATCCACACATTGACTTTTTGACCTAGAAGCGTCACTTCTAGGAATCCATTCCAAAGATACATCTTCAGAAATACAAAATAACTTATACACAGGATAATTCATTGCTATAATATTTGCTATAGCAATAGATTGGCATATTTTTGTCAATTAGAGTATATCCAACAATACCATGTAGGCTGTAGAAAGGGGTGAGAAAGATCTCTGTTGATAAGAGCAATTTCTAGAATATACTGTTAAATGAAAAAGCAAGATGTAAAGTAATATGTTTAACATGCTGTTTATGTGAGAAAGGGGGTAACCTGCGTAATTGTGTGTTTGCTTATAATTGCAAGAAGAAACAGTTGAGGAATAAATTAAAAAGTTACTTGTAAAAGGAAGGAGGGAACAGAGGAAACATGGTTGGAAGTAAGTCTTCTCTGAATGTACCTAGTTACGTAGTTTTGACTTGGAATCAAATGAATGTGTTACATAATCCAAAATAAAATTAGATCAGAAATGGAGGAAAAGCAATCCTTAAAATCTGAAAACAAACTGAAACAAATGCATCTATATATTAAATTGTTGACACATCACATAGAGCAAAGGATTATTTCCGCTAACCTTATAATACAGATTTTTCTCTGTACATCCTCAGTGGAGTAAACTCCAACTAGAGGGAAAGGAATGCAAAGAAATTTTAAAGTTCATCCTGAATGCATACTAATAGTCTTATATTGCTTTTGGTATTTTAAAAGCATTATATAGGATGTCCCAAAAGTTGCCCCTAAAGTCGGGTACATAGGGAAAATGGGAAATTGTAGCTAAATGTACTTTTATTTATAAAATACTCATTGCAAAATTTTACAAAGAAGTGACCAACACATAGAGAATATTTTTCAAATACTTTGTAAAATTTTTTTTCTCCTTTTTAACTAGTATAAGTAATGCTGCTATGAACATTTGTGGACAATTTTTTGCGTGGAAATACGTTTTCAGCTATTTGATTTAATGCTGTCCTCCATGTATCTTTTCATCATAGAGTTGTGACTCTTACAAGGAGCAACAAGGTGAAGAAAAAAGAACAGTTTAGAACAAGTTCTCATTCATAAGGAGACTTACAAACTACCTCTGTCATATTCCTATTTGGTACAAATATAATAATTTTTAGGGTGATATCAAATTATTAGTGATTTAAAATTATTTAACAATGATTTTAAATTATTATAAGATTCCCTTCATGTCTATACTAAATAATTAACCTTTTTTGGTCTGGTAAATAGACTTACAACTGTAACCGTCAGATGTTTTATCAATAACAAGAACACAAATTTGATTAGAATTCAGACTTTTAATATCTGGATTTAGATAATTAACCTATCCTGTTTCTTAGCTTACTTATTTTTCTATAAAATAATAGTTCTGTTGCACCTTGTTTGGGCATTGATATTTTCATCATAGGGTATATATACTTGAATACATAGGTAGGCATTCATAACTAACAAAGATTACTTCAGCAAGTTTCTTCTTTCTTCCTTCCTTTCTTTTCTTTTTCCTTCCTTTCTTCCTACAGGTCATCTTATTATTTATGTCACTAACACCAGGGGATTTCAGCTATCTGCACATGAACCTGGCATGTTCAAGAGAAAACATTTGGATATGAAGTACCATTCATGTCTATAAAGCATGAAGAACTTACTCCTTTTGCTTTTTGGTCTTATCTTGAGAAGAGCAAAGGATGAGAGCTCCTTAAGAGCAAAGTGTCATTTATAGAATCTGGGTAACATCCAGTACTCTGTGAGCTGTCAGATACTTAGTACTCAACAGCATAACTATGCAGGAACAGACTTCACACCATGGTTCCAAATACTAGACCTACGAACACTGAACTTTGATTATCTTCATATCTTTTAGAAATGGAAAAGCTCTTAGAACAATTTTTTCATTCACTAACATCAATCACATAAGTAATCTTTGGTCTTATCTGTCCACTGGAATCAGTTCCTTCAGGCAGGCATACATATTCATTCCTAGGAAGTACTTGAAATACACTCTGCCTTGAAAGTGGATTTGTGTGTATTTTGTTAGGATTTCTTTTTAAGTTTTAAACTCAGATATTGAAGATTAAGTGTCTTATGTTCTAAGAAAAGACATAGCCAACTATGCTTTTTGCCCACATTCCTGTTAAAGTCAACATGGACAGGTCTTAACCAAATGAATGACATGATGTGTATGTTTTCCACCCTTTCTTCATAGGCCTCTGCCTCTGTCTCTGTACTTTCCCCATTCCTGAAAACTGATTTGCCAAAGACTTTGTATTTGTCATGCAATACCACAAATACCACAGGCCATGGGAGAAATAACCTTACATATTCTCAAGATTGTCTTAGTTCATTTGGGATGCTATAACAGAATAATTAGACTGGGTCATTTATAAAGGCTAGAAATATGCTGCTTACTGTTGTGGAAACTGGTGAATTACAAAATCAAGCAAGGCACCAGCAGATTTGTTGTATGAAGAGGGCGTCCTCTGGGCTTCAGAGATGGCACTACCTTATTGTATCCTTACATGGCAGAAGGGAAAATGAACTCCCTCAGGGCTCTTTCCTACAGGTATCAATCCCGTTCTTGAGAGGCTTCCCTCATGAAGCCTAATGACCCTCATGACTTCATCATCAATCAAGCCTCATGACCCTCATGACTTCATCATCAATCAAAGTCCTCACCTAATAATATTGAGGCTTAAGGTTCAATGTTTTAATTTTGGTGGGACACAAACACTCAGAACATATCAAAGGTCTCATGGGATCATCCCCAAAAAGAGAAATTAGATATCATGGATGATTTATTGATAAATGTTTTCCTTGCTGTCATTAGAGACTAGAGAGAGGAACTGGCTCAAAAATGTGCATATATTATTGGGTGAAAATGTAAAGGAGATAAATGGTCAACAGCACTGAACTAAGTAAACATTTGTTGAGTTGAGTGCTGTGCAGCCAATTAAAATTAGACATTAAGATACTATTGAATGACATAAAAATGATCAGTATGATGATAATGATGATGATAGCAAAAAACCTAAAATGTATTGAGTGGGGTTTTTTTGTTTGTTTGTTTTAAGAGAGTCTCATTCTGTGCCCTGGGTAAAGTGCTGTGGCATCAGACCTCACAGTAATCTCAAACTCTTGGGCTCAGGCAATCCCCTTGCCCAAGTAGCTGGGACTACAGGCACCTGCCACAATACCCAACTAGGTCTTCTATTTTTAGTAGAGATAGGGTCTTACTTTTTTTCTCAGACTGGTCTTGAACTCCTGAGCGCAAGAGATCCACCTGCCTCCGCCTCCCAGAGTATGAGTGTTGCTTTTATGCCGGGCACCATTTTAAGTGCTTTCTTTATCATAACTCCCAGCAGCCTGGGGAGAAACTGTTGTTATCCCCATTTTAAAAGTGAGGAAACTGGGCTCAACACCCATAGCTCAGTGATTAGGGCACCAGCCACATACGTCAGGGCTGGTGGGTTCGAACCTGGCCAGGGCCTGCTAAACAACAATGACAACAATAGCAAAAAGATAGCTGGGCGTTGTGGTGGGCACCTATAGTCCCAGCTACTTGGCAAGAGAATTGCTTAAGCCCAAGAGTTTGAGGTTGCTGTGAGCTATGACTACACGGCGCTCTACCAAAAGCAACATAGTGAGACTCTGTCTCAAAAAAAAAAAAAAAATGAGGAAACTGAAGCTCAGAACATTTAAGTAGCTTGCCCAAAGTTATATAGCCATAGCCAATGAGAGGCAGTTTGGCTCTAAAGCCCTTGCTTAGGCACCATTATGTACCTCTATAAAAAAATTTTTTTGAGACAGTCTCGCTCTGTCGTCCTGAGGTAGCGTGCAATGGTGTCATCATAACTCACTGTATACTCAAACTTCTGGGCTCAAACGATCCTCCTGCCTCAGCATCCTGAGTAGCTGGAACTATAGGCTCACACCACCGTCCTTGGCTAATATTTTCTTTTTTTTGTAAAGACAGGGTCTTGCTCTTGCTCAAGCTGGTCTCAAATTCCTGGCCTCAGGTGATTCTTCCACCTGGGCTTCCCTAATTTTTAATGAAACTAGACAAAATTTTTTTAATTCATCTAGAAAAGAAAATGTGCTAAAGATGACCAAATTTTGACAAGGCTGAATTGGATGAGAGAAAAGATAACATGCTCTACTGATATGAAAATATACTGTAAGTAATAGTCAGTTTTAAAATACCATGGTGTGACTAAAATAGAAAAAAAAAATAAATCAGAAGAGCATGTCACTTTTTATCTTCATAGGGAGGAGACTGAATGGATATACCTAAGTATTAATGATGATTGTCACTGATAATAACAAGGATTACAGATGATTTTTCTTTCTTTTTTTTTTTTTTTGGTAATTCTTCAAATTGTCTACTGTGAACATTTTAAAATCATACAGTTTGAGCAAGTTTATTTTTAATGCTTTAAAACTTCAGGTTTTAATCATATTTTATTAGTGTAATATATATAGCTATTTGATTTATGTCTGGTGTATCCCTAGTATTCTGAATTGCTTCCTCTGCAAAGAGCATTCTCTAAAATGTTCAACTTATTATTCTTTTATTTGGGGCTTAATTAACCAACCACGCATAATCACCAATCCCGTCCTACTTTTTGGTTAAAGACAGAGGAAAAGCAATGGGATAATAATCTTTTTCTGGCTTAGGGTTGAGGACAAGGATTTCAGAACCTTTGACTTTTTTAAAAAAATTCTTAATTATTATGTGTACATATAATTGTATATCTTACCTTTTACCTGCTTTTGAAGTCAAAATTATTTATTGATAGTATAAAGAAAAGCTACTGAATATTATATATGTAGCTTCGATCTGATCATCTTACTGAACTCTAAAATTGTCAGTTTTCAGTTGATTCTCTTAGATTTTCTCGATACATAATTTTATTTATAAATAATGGTAACTTTATTTAATTCTTAATTCTTCATGTAATTCTGAATATTTTAAGAGCAAAGACTTGAGGCACTTGAGAATGATAAAGAATCCTGGAATTGGGTTGAGAAAAAAAATTTAACCTTCTGAGAGATACATACTAATTCCAGTGTTTATTGTCTGTATGTTATATAACATCCAAAATAATGAAACAACTATTTTAAAGTATCAATAGATTCTTATAATAGTAACATAGGAAGATGGGTCTTCAATATCATAAAGGAAAAAATAAAGTTACAGAGTTCTATGTATAGTATAATCCAGTTTTTATTTGAAAAAGTAAAAATAAACACTGCATGAAGGATCTGATTGGTAGATAGTGCCTCTTTCCCTCAAATTCCTGTATTAATTTCTGCGCCTCTCTTAGCTAGAGCAGCCATAGACTGGGTGACTTAACAGACATTTACTTTCTCTTAGTCTGTGAACTGTGAGGCTGAGACGTCCAAGATCAAGGTGCTAGCTAGTTCAGTTCTTGTTGAGGGCTCGCTTCCTTCCTTAGAGAGGCTGCCTTTTTGCTGGGTTCTCACATGGCAGAGAGGTAGAGCTTGATCTTTCTTCCTTACAAAGCCGCAAAGTCCCTATCAGATTAGGGACTCCCTTCTGATCTCATTTACATTAATTACCTTCTAAAGACACTATCTGCAGATACAGAAGAGCATTCTGGACATTGGAGGTGAAGGCTTCTACATCTGAATTTTAGAGGGTGTGTAATTCAGTCATTAGCAGTGTTTAATCTGTTTCCAGTATCGTCAGAAATCCTGTTTAATTTATTTTATCATAGAGAAGATTAATTTTATCCTTTCTTAAGAAATTGTTATAATATTTGTTACCTTCAATATGTCATAGACATTTTATCTAAATTTAAACTTATCAATGATTTTTTTCTTAGACACAAAATCGAATGAAGCTAATGGCCGACAACTATGAGGATGACCACTTCAAATCCTCCCAGTCCAATCAAACAAATCATAAGCCCTCCCCAGACCAGGTAAGACTGTTTTTGAATATTTTATTTTTTTAAAAAAGTACACATAAATATTTTGATTTTTTTTACAAGCATGTTGCAAATTATGGGATACATGTTAGAAGAAGAAAACTGAATAGCTAAATCGGTCTCTAAAAATGCCATTTTTTAAAAAAAACAGACTCGGTTTCTATATAGGAAGTTGGTGATTCTGAATATTTTTTTTAATATATTTTTTTTTATTGTTGGGTTCATTGAGGGAACAAGAAACCATGTTACACTGATTGCATTTGTTGAGTAAAGTCCCTTTTACAATCGTGTTTTGATTCTGAATATTTTAAGAGCAGATACTTGAAACACTTGAGAATGATAAAGAATCTTTGAATTGAGGTGAGGAAAAAAAATTAACCTTCTCAGAGGTATCTGAGGTATGTATTCGGAGATACATACATACTAAGTTGTAAATATCTGGCTTTTCTTTTTTAAAGAAACAGCCTTATTAGAAAAAAAAAAAAAGACTCTTTCATTTCAAGCTCAGTAAGGTACAACTCAGTGCAGAAGTTATTCCTGTTTAATTGTAAATTATGATATCTCTACTTACCACCTCTTAAAAGGGAAGATTTAAACTTAGTTTCTTCACTTCCTTTCCTTGTAGATCCCTCAGCATGTTATTCTCAAGGAAAACTGTTGCCTTCAACCTCTCATCAATGCAAAAGAGACGTTGATGAGTCTGAAGGGAACCATATTCAATTCTAGTTTTTTGAAAGAAGGGAACACTCCCAAGATCTTGAAAGTGATGGATGGGAGAGAGTGGTGAACAGATTACCTCATATCCTATTGCCAAAAATCAGATTTCAACATCTCCATCACACCCAGTCTTAAAATACATAGCTAAAGGAAAAAAAAATAATAGGTAATTACATCCATATGACTAAAGAGTCAAGGCGAACTTCCCTGCTAACCATCTCTACTAAACAGTATAGCATTGTCTAAGGAGAAACATCAGAAATAGTACAGATAAAAGCAGCAGTGATACTCAAATTGCTATTATTTCTAAGATTCAGAAAATGTAGTCCTGGTATGATATTTGCTAAGCCATTTGAGGCAAGCCTGATATTTTAGAGAAAAAACAGTACCAATCTTTAACGTAGGCAAAATAGAGAGTTATCTGCTTGGTGTAAGCATTCTTTCCCTACCAAAAATCACTTTGCTTTCTCCACCTGCTTCCTGACCTAGAATTAAACTTACGCCAGTGTGTATAAGATGCATGTTAGATCCTATCCTGGAAATAGGTTTTGATAATAGATAGAGGGAATTGGATGCCTGGGGCAGAAAGAAGCAAACAGAAGTGGAGAAAATTTGAAAAAGCAAAATATAAAAGCCTCCAACTTGATAATTTTGCCTAGACTCAGCTCTGAGATAGTGATGGCATCTTGGAAAGGCAGGAAGAATAAAAGTATGTTGACAAACTACAGTTGTTCCTCCATATCTGTGGGGGTCCAGAATGCTCAAGTCCTTTATATAAAATGGTATAGTATTTGCGTATCACCTATGCACATCATCCACTATACTTTAAATCACCTCTAAATTATATATAATACCTGGTATAGTATAAATGCTGTGTAAATAGTTGGTATACTGTATTATTTATTTGTATTTTTATTGTTGCATTGTTATTTTTTGTGCTTTTTCCCCCAAATACTTTCAATCCATGGTTGGTGGAATCCATATAGATGTGGCACCCATGAATATGGAGCACCAATTATAATTATTAATTTTGATAGTTTAGGAAATTAGAAGCTAATATAAAAAGAGTCAGTAAATTCTCTTCTACTACATTGTGCTTATGTGTTTGTTTTAAATACTAACCAACTCTTTTTCATTCCCATGCTGCTCTGGGGTGTGGCCCCCTTTGCCACCTCTCTCCCCTAGGACGAGGAGGAGGGTATATGGGCATAGCCAGTCAGAGGCTCTTAGTTCAGCCATTTTGTTCAGAACGGTGAGAAACACCTTTCCTTAACTATAGACGTGGTCTTTGTTTTCATTTTTCTTTTTGCACAATCACGCTCACATTTCATTTCTCTGTAAGTCATAAAATCCCTTTTTGTGCTTGTATTTTTATTTTCACATGATTCTTGTGTGTATTGCTGTGCTTTCTGCCATAGTGGGATTTGGATTTTGTGGCTTTTCTGTTGTGTGTTAATAGTCACTCTTGTAATTTCTCTTTATATATTTTTGGGAGAACTTCCAGGGCATGTAACTAAATTTCTCCAGTTACGATTTTATTACCCTATGTAGGATGACTTTACAGTGTCCTGGTAAAGGTTTGTGGTAACTTATATCAAACTGGCAGGAGAAAATTGATCAAATACTCTGCCATTAGCCTAAGTTTGAGAGATATTTTTATGATAATTCATTATAAATATATAGTCTTTAAAAAAAGCAACTTATACTCTGAACTAAAACCTCCTTTTTTTTCTATCAATAGAATGTTCTGAATTCTCAGGGTCAGTACCTAGGAAATCCCTAAACTTTGACATTACTCTCACACTATCCCTAAAAATAGGGAGGAGCAAATAAGTAAAGAAGACTTTTTTTCTAAAATTTAGTCTAAGAATGCTTTTCCCTCTCTTTTCATGGACTACTGCTGTGTTAACTACAGTTGCCAGGACACTGTCTAGATTCTCATTTTGAGGCCAATTGGCTGGAAAATACAGTCCAGCTGTGGCAGGATCCCCCTTTGATCTGATGCCCTTGGGGTTTGACTAAGGAAATCCTATTCTTAGAAAAAGTAATAATTATGATTAATAAGTTCACACATTTTGGTGGCTTTGCACTCCCTGGATTTACTGCCCATGCTTATTGGTGATCTCACTTTTTTGGAGTCACTTCTCCCTGAAATGTGTCTGTCCTTGTGTTAAAACTGCTTAAAATGATGAGGACATACGTAGACCTCTTACTGTCAAACAAAGCCAAGGAGGATGAAGAGGTAAGTTATGGAAAGGGGCCATACACTATGCAGTGGGCAACCTTCCAGACTGCGGTAGCCTGAGGGTGTGAATGAAAGTGAAGCAGAGGATCCCTGAAAGCTCCTTGGGTTAAACGCTATATGTCAGAGAAGGATGAAGCTAAGAAAAGCAGTGTGCTAATTCTATCTACACTCTATAGCAGTAGTTCTCAACCTTAGGGTCGTGACCCACAGGCATTAGGAAGGTTGAGAACGACTGCTCTGCAGGGTAAACACATGTCATCAGAAGGCAAGTGGGGGCTCGGCGCCTGTGGCTCAACGGGCTAAGGTGCCAGCCACGTACACCTGAGCTGGCGGGTTCGAATCCAGCCCGGCCCGCCAAACAACAATGATGGCTGCAACCAAATAATGGCCAGGCGTTGTGGCGGGCACCTGTAGTCCCAGCTACTTGGGAGGTGGAGGCAAGAGACTCGCTTGAGTCCAGGAATTGGAGGTTGCTGTGAGCTGTGATGCCACGGCACTCTACCCAGGGTGACAGCTTGAGGCTCTGTCTCAAAAAAAAAAAAAAAAAAAAAAAAAGAAGGCAAGTGGGGGCCATATGGTAGTTGCCAGTCTCTGTCTACTTTGGCAGAACAAAGTCTTGGCTTGCCTCAGCAGGAAGGCACCTCCCCTGCACACAGGAGCAGGATTGTATTTTGGTTGCAAACCCTTTTTCTAGCCAATCTGAAGGAACATGCTAGTGTTATAGGAAACAGGCCCAAAGGTAACTTCACCAAGAGACTGAAAAATGAACAAACCACCACATAGACTTGTTCCTGGAGTCACCATTTTCTGTTCTCTTTTACTGTAATAGAATAACTGCTAGCAAGAGTTCAAATGCTATTGATTTTGCTTTTTCCAATTATTGTACTGTTGAGTTACTGCATTAAGTATTAACTGCCATTGGTTTAACACCATACAGGTGCAATTAGCTGGCCATAACAGGAGTCTCTATGATATGGTGTTTCAGACTTTCTAAAATACGCTACAAAAATCATTATCTCATAAAGATTTTATCTAAAGAAACACATGAATAACCCCTGAAACATAGCAGAAATTCTGACTGACTGGTTTCTTTTACTTGTTTCCTTGCTTATTCTGCAGAGAACAGTACTTTAAAAAATTTCAAACTTTTGAAATTGATGATTTACCTTATCAAACTTAAGAATATTAGGTTTTACATGTAAAACATCTTATAGGACATCAATGTATATTGGCAAAGTCTGAGCCTTACTAGATATGATCAGCACTCAGATGGGAATAGACTCTTAGATGTACAGGCCAACAGAGGGCTTGGAGTTAGACCATTCCAGGAGAGGTGGTAAGCACAGTGGCTAAGAGTATGGGCTTTAGGGCAGAATGCCTGTATCCAAATATTAGGACTACCACATACTAGCTTGTGACTTTGGACAAGATATATGACCTCCTTGTATCTGATTTCTTTATCTTTAAGATAGAGGTGGCTGTGAGGATTAAATGAGTGTGAGCCACGCCACACACACTTGAGCCAGACTACACAGGTTTACATCCAGACTCCCACCTAGACTATGACCTTGAGAAAGTAGCTTACACTCTCTGAACTCCAGTTTATTTAATGAGTTTATTAATAGTACATATTTCCAGTTGTTGGATAGATTAGTAAATAAATAAATGTAAACTGCTTTGAACAGTGCCTTACACTAGCAAATATTGTGCATGCTGCTATTACTTTTGTTGTTTCTGTTGTGATCATTAACTTAAATCTATCACCAGGAAAGAAAGTTTTCAATAAATGTTATAAATTATTATAAATATCCAGTGCCCTCATTTTATAGGCAAGGATACGAACGAAGACTTGAAATTTGTGGTTTATGTTCCCCAGGCATTTCTGTGGTCTGGAAAGAGGGACAGGTAGCTGACAGAAGAAGAGATAGTAAGACATTATTGATGGTGACGGCTTCCTCTCATCACCACGTGTTTGATCTGCTGTATGTTGAGGAATTTTTCTCTTGGGAAAACACCTTGAATTTTATGAACCGATTTCCAATAAAAAGACATTTAGTCAGTGAAATTTTCTTTGAAAGAATTAGCTGTCAAGCAGCCCTCCTAACGCACAGGCTGGAGCAAGGGCTACCTCCACTTGGAAGAAATGACAGAGTCCCTCTGTCTTCCCTCTGCCTATACAGAAAAACCATGTGAAATGTAAGTCCCTTTTCTCTCTCACATTTCCTTTTGCTTTTTTCAGACTTTTGTGTTAGATGTTTTAAGTTCAATAACTAAACAGAATTTGAGTAGGATTTGATAATGGTTCTGTAACTACTCAGTAAATAGTTGCATACATTTCTGTATTATAATGTATTTAAATTGCACTGGGTATAATTACTATCAAGTCAGGCTGCTATTATAGATACCATAGAATGAGTAGCTGACACAACAAACATATATTTCTCCCAGTTTTTGAGGCCAAAAGTATGCGATCAGGATGCCAGCATGGTCAGGTTCTCAGTGAGGCCCTCTTTCTGGTTTCCAGGCAGCTGTTTTCTTGACGTATCTTCACATGGCAGAGAGAGGAAGCAAGTTCTCTCACGTCTCCTCCTATACAATTCCATCATGAGGGTGGAGCCCTCATGACCTATAACCTCCCCAAAGTTCCCATCTCCAGATACTCTCACATTGGAGAATAGGAGTTTCAACGTATGAATTTGGAGGGAGGGCACAAACATTCAGTCCACAGTAGTGGCATTGCTTCTGATTCATACATAGAACCAGAACCACAGACAGTTGTGCAAATCTGACAGTCTCAGGCAACCCAACAAGGAGCTTCAGTGCAAAGATTCCCTAACCATATTAACTTATATGCTCCACTCTCTGTCTCTTTACTTTCATTTTTCTTCTTCTTTTTCTTCTTCCCTTACAGTAGAATGTAGGCCCCATGAGGACAAAGACTTTAATATGTTCACTTTTTATTCCTGACATCTGGAACAATACCTAGTATATAGTAGGTCCTTAGTAAAAATATATACTTATATTTTTAAACTTTTATTAACTGAATTTATGAAATATAAGGAAAGAAAAAGTTAAGTTTACATTGAAACCAAGAGCATAGAGCTTGGCACCTATAGTTCAGTGGTTGGGGTGCCAGCCACATGCACCAGGGCTGGTGGGTTCATACCCAGCCTGGGCCTGCTAAACAACAATGATGACAACAACAACAAAAACAACAAAAAATGGCCAGGCATCGTGGCAGGGACCTGTAGTCCCAGCTACTTGGGAGGCTGAGGCAAGAAAATCACTTAAGCCCAAGAGTTTGAGGTTGCTGTGAGCTGTGACGCCATGGTACTCTACTGAGGGCGACATAGTGAGACTCTGTCTCAAAAAAAAAAAAAAAAAAACCAAGAGCATAGAATTGGCTGTTAGCTTTAATATCAGCATTTCTAGTACACATACAAGAAAAGAAAGTTTAAAGGAAGATAGGAAAAGTGTCTAGAAACAAAAGAATTTTAGAGAAATGTTGAGAATCTAAAGGAAAATCATAAGGAAGTCCTAAAGTCTAGCTCCTAGAACTTAATGCTGAGTAGTAACATGGAGTTGAGAAAATCTGTTCCATTTGCTATCTGAACATCCTTCAGGTAGAAACTTTTCTTCCAGTAACCTATAAGTTCATAGCCATCAAGAAGAGCAGCCCTGGCTCGGTGCCTATAGGTCAAGTGGCTAAGGTGCTAGCCACAGACAGCACAGCTGGTGGGTTCGAATCCGGCCTGGGTCTGCCAAACAACAATGACGGCTGCAAGCAAAAAATAGCCAGGGGCCTTGTGGTGGGTGCTTGTAATCCCAGCTACTTGGGAAGCTAAGGCAAGAGAATCACTTAAGCCCAGGAGTTGGAGGTTGCTGTGAGCTGTGATGTCACAGCACTCTACCCAGGGCGACAGCTTGAGGCTCAATCTCAGTAAAAAAAAGAAGAAGAGCAGCCCTGTGTTCTTTCTGGATGTCATCCAGTAGAAAGCAGTTTATAAAAATTGGTGCCATTTTGCTCCAGTAAAGAATTGTCTACCAAGAGGCTTAGAAGTTGGTCTTGATATAAGAACATTCTACTGACTGAAGTCTGGAGATGGGTTGCATGCCTATTAGATCAACACTGTAGCATCACAAAACAGAATTTGGACCAGAATGCTTTTCTTTTTCAATTAGAAATAATGTAAATAGGCTCGGCGCCTGTGGCTCAGCGGGCTAAGGCGCCAGCCACATACACCTGAGCTGGCGGGTTCGAATCCAGCCCGGGCCCGCCAAACAACAGTGACGGCGGCAACCCAAAAAAAAAAAATGGCCGGGCGTTGTGGCGGACACCTGTAGTCCCAGCTACTTGGGAGGCAGAGGCAAGAGACTCGCTTGAGCCCTGGAATTGGAGATTGCTGTGAGCTGTGATGCTACTGCACTCTATCCAGGGTGACAGCTTGCGGCTCTGTCTCAAAAAAAAAAAAAAAAAAGAAAGAAAAGAAATAATGTAAATAAGTTTTTAAGACAAGTATTTTACAACAAGCATCCCTTTCTCTTTTGGCATTTTTTTGTGTCTGTCCTCATTGAATTGTCAAGGTTCTTATCAGTTTGAAGCATCATAAAATTATTCTCATTGCAGTAGTATTATAGTGGAAAATCTTAAATCTCTAGAGACTATGTCTGTAGAAAGGAAATGTTAAATCATTGTGCAGAATTGAACAGTTTACTATTGGAATATTTTGTCAGTATGGAGAAAATAGTTGGTCTCTTGGCTTGGCGCCTGTGGCTCAACGGGCTAAGGCGCCAGCCACGTACACCTGAGCTGGCGGGTTCGAATCCAGCCCGGGCCCGCCAAACAACAAGGACGGCTGCAACCAAAAAAAAAAAAAAATGGCCGGGCGTTGTGGTGGGCTCCTGTAGTCCCAGCTACTTGGGAGGCGGAGGCAGGAGACTCGCTTGAGCCCAGAAGTTGGAGGTTGCTGTGAGCTGTGATGCTATGGCACTCTATCCAGGGATAGCTTGAGACTCTGTCTCAAAAAAAAAAAAAAAAGAAAAGAAAATAGTTGGTCTAAAAACCAACTTGGATCTGTACCAGGACTGATTTTTGATGTAACCGTAAGAGAAGAATTCCATCCTGTAATTTTAGAAATAGGTCAGAGATTTTTAGAAGAGGCTTCTCTCCTGAAAAGCTTGGGAAAACCAGTGGAATTCAAGAAGCAAGAGGATCTTACCTGCAGAGAAGTATGGAAGAGAGGAAAGGAGCCTTGATGAAGTATTTACTATGGGCCAGACACTTTCAAACCTCTCACCTAATACTTAATTTTCATAGCCACTCTAAGAAAAATGAGTTGTTTCCCTATTTTTATAAAAGAAGCAGCAGATCTCACGGAAATTAAATACTGTATTTTCTAAGATTACTCAGCTAAAAAGTGGCAGGTATTTAACACATTAAATGCCATGCAAGTTGTATTTAATATTTAACTCTTGAGAGTTTTGAGTCCAGGGCCTTATGAAGCATATATAACCCACACATCATTTTACCTTGTGTACCTTGGGAGACATATGGACCCTAAGGAAAATAATTTTTTTCTAGCATAGTAGTCAATGTGATCAACTCAGGACAGACTCCAGACACGGTGCTCTTACCACTACACCACATTGAAAAGAGAAGGAATCTTTCATTTCCCAGTGTAGTTCCTTGAACATGGTAAATACTCAGTAGAAGAATGTTGAATCAAATTGTATTCCTACTTGGGAGAAATAACAGAATTGCCTTTACCAGCAAGGAATTTTCTGAAGATAACACAAAATACCCCCTTACTGAAGAACCTAAAGGGTTTCTGACTTTATTGATATTTTTTATAAATGCAGCTACCCAGGAATCTAGTGAGGAGTTTATAACCATAGAAGGAGAAGTGGGCCTTTGGAGGTTGGGTAAAGTTTGAGCAGATGGAACAAGAAAAGTATTTTAGATAGGAACCAGTTTGAAGGAGGTCCCAACATAACAACAAGAATGTTGTTTCTAGTAAGGAAACCAGCCCAGCTGAAACAAAGTGTCTGTCCTTTCATTATTCCCTGGTTACATTTCACCTACACTTCTGTTTTAATGTAGGGCATCCATGATTCAAATAGAAAAACTGCATTGTGAGGGGTTCACAACAACCACTATGTATTGAGCTTCACAGAGGCTTAAAGTTAATAATCAGCTTCCCTTGGACATTGTATTAATCACTGTCTTCTAAGTTGGTTGCTCCCTTACCTAGTTCTGAGGCTTTAGGATCCTAGTTGGAATGCAGACTTGGAACCACATGACCTGGTTCCAAACATCTATGTATTTGAAATTTGTATAATTAGAATGATAACATACCTACCTCATAGGTCTGTTCCATGATTAAACAAGGTAATATAAATCCCTTAAAATGGTGCTTTTGTATACAGTGGTTGCTTAATTAATGTTGGCTATTAATGCCTTTGTCTTGAAGATACATGCTGACCATTTATAATATTTTTTTAAAACATTTTTTTTATTGTTGTATCATAGCTGAGTACATTAATGCAATCAAGGGGCACAATGTTCTGGTTTCATATACAATCTGAAACATTTTCATCAAACTGTTTGACATAGCCATCATGTCATTTTCTTAGTTATTGTATGAAGACATTTGTATTCTGCATTTAGTAAGTTTCACCTGAATCGTCTAAGATGCACCATAGGTGTGACCCCACCATTTACTCTCCCTCCACCCATTCTCCCCCTCCCCTCCCTTGCCACTTTCCCCATATTCTTATGCTATAATTGGATTATAGCCTTCATATGAAAGCTATAAATTAGCTTCATAGTAGGGCTGAGTACATTGGATACTTTTTCTTCCATTCTTGAGATACTTTGCTAAGAAGAATATGTTCCAGCTCCATCCATGTAAACATGAAA
>CAUYRH010006473.1:0-10133 GCA_963574655.1 Perodicticus potto
GTCTTCTGCTGGTGGGCATGATGTATTGATTTCCAGGGCTTTTTTCACCATAGGTTCATGTAAGCTGTTCTCATCTGAACTCTGGTTCCTAGATCTAAAGACTCCATCAAGTGAGCCAGATTCTAGCAAAGTATTTAATATCGGCCTCAAAGACCTCAGGGTTCCAGTTCCCAATCTTTTCTGACCCTGCTTTTTCTTAAAACAAGTCTTCAATGGCGCAATCTTCTCAGAAAGTCTCATCTGGCAAGAAAAGTCATCAGGAGGAGCGGGAGGCTGCACTACACAGTCTGGCTCAGATTCTGTGGTCTCCATTTCTATGATGCGGATTAGCTCCAATTGCTCTTCGGAGTCTAAAAATCCTGAACGAGAGCCCTAGAGACCCGACCGTGGGAGCCGTGTCGTGGGCAGCGTCCGCGCCAAAGGCGGGCTCCGGCATCTAGGGGTCGCGGACCGGCCTCGTGGCGACACGCACCATTCCGCCGCCCCGAGTTCAGAAAACCTCGACCGCGCTCCAGCTCCAGCTCAGTTCCTTTTAATTTGATTTAAGAATGGCTCCAGAATTCATAATTAGTGTCTTTTCTGTATCTACGGAAATGATCATATAGATTAAGATTATGGATGTCTAGTTATTTTGGCCAGTTTTGCATTCCTGGAATAAATCCAACTTGGTTATGATGAGTTTTTTTTTTTTTATAAATTGCTGAAATCTATCAATATTTTATGTAGAATTTTTACACCTCAAGTGCTAAGTAAAATTGGTCTATAGTTCTTATGTATATTATCTTTAAATAATGATGTTGCTTTCACAAAATAAACCTGGGAGATCTGGAATATTTCAATATGAAAATATCTGTTAAAGTTTAAAATGAAGTAAACTATGAAACCATCCCATTTGCATTGTTTTTTATGGCAATTAATCTACCCCAAATTTTCATTTATTTTTTGAGTCAATTTTTATTTTCTAGGAAATCAAGTTCATCTAGATTTTCAAAGTTTGTCTTATCAAAAGCCAATTTTTGGATTTATTTTTCCTTTTTGAATATAATTTATTAATATTAGCTTTCATATTTATCCTTTTTGTTTTTATTATTTATTTCAAGGCAGTGTGTTGCTCTTTTGCCTGACCTAGAATGCAGTGGCATCTCATCATAACTTACTGCAGCCTCAGACTCCTGGCTCAAGTGATCCTCCTGCTTTTGCCTCCTGAGCAACTGAGACTACAGCCTCAGGCCACCATGTTTTGCTGATTTTTAAAATTTTTATTGTAGAGACAGGGTCTTGCTATGTTGCCCAGGCTGGTCTTGAACTTCTGGCCTCAAGCAATGCCCACTGTTTTGGCCTCCCAAAGTGCTGTGATTACATGTGGAAGCCACCGTACCTGATCTTTTATTCTTTTTTAGTTTATTTTGTTGTTTCCTTTTCTTGTATTTCTTCTTTAGTAATAAAGACATTTAAGGCTATGTTTTTTTGTCTGAGTATAGCTTTTGTATTGTTATGCCCCTTTTGGTATGAAACAGTCTCATTTTCATTGTGTTCAATATTTTGTAACTTCTTTAATATCCTTTTGATAAAAGGTTATCTAAAGACATGCTACTTAATTTTCAAGGTAAGATTTTTGGGGGTCAATTTTTATTATTTATTAGATTGTGATCAGAGAATATGGCCCACAACATCGTTAAAGATTTCTGTTTGTGTCTATGTTCATGGCTGAGTTTTGTAACAGTTCCTTGGATATCTGAAAAAATATATATTCTCAGTTGAAGGAATGTTAGTCAATTTCATATTGATCTGTTAATCAATTTTGTTAACTATATTTTTCTGTTATTTGTTTTATTTTTGGTTACTAGAACTGTCCAATTCAGATGGAATTCTTTTTTAAGTTTTCTATAATAATTACATATACATATATATGTGTATATGTACATATGTTGTGTTTATATGTGTATATGTATATGCTACAGTAGCCCCCAACCTTTTTGGCACCAGGGACCAGTTTCATGGAAGACAATTTTTCCATGGATTAGAAAAGAGAGGGGCTTTATGATTCTTACAAAGTGCAGGCAACCTAGACTTCTTGCATGTAATTTACAGTAGGGTTTGTGTTTCTATGAGAATCTAATGCTGCTGCTGATGTCATAGGAGGTGGAGCTCAGCTGGTGATGTAAGTGAGAGGGAGTGGCTGTAAATACAGATGAAGCTTTGCTTGCTCACCTGCCTCTCATCTTCTGCTGTGCAGCTTGATTCCTAACAGGCCATGGACTGGTACCAGTCCAAATCCTGGGGGATGGGGACTGCAGTGCTTACAATAAGCTATTGTCTAGTGAATGTAGATATCATATCATATAATGACTGAGGCTACAAACTCTAAAGCCAGGCGACTCAGGATTGAATTATGCTTGTTCTACTTGCTAATTAGGCAAGTTACTTAATCTTCCTGTATTGTGACAGTAAAACAAGGATAATACTACCTTTTTGACCAGGTGTGGTGGCTCACGCCTGTAATCCCAACACTTTGGGAGGTTGAGGTGGGAGGATTATTTGAGGCCAGGAGTTTAAGACCAGCCTGGGCAACAGAGACACAGCCCATTTCTACAAAAATTAAAAAATTAGTGAAGGGTGGCCGTATGCACATATAGTCCCAGTTACTTGGAGACAGGGGCTGAGGCAGGAGGATTGCCTGAGCCCAGGAGTTCATGGTCATAGTGAACTATGATCATGCCACAAAACTCCAGTTGGGGCAACATAGTGAGGCTCCATCTCTTTAGAAAAAACAGTACCTTATTTTCAAGGTCCTATTGTAAGGTCTAATTACTCCATAAAGCACCTTATACCATGCCTGAGAGTAAGCATAGAGAGTAAACTCTATAAATGTTAACCATTTTCATGACCATTACATATTCTTTATAAATTGTTTCTTTCTCCTATTTGCCATTTTTTCACCTTAAATTCTACTTTGCCTGATATAAATATTGCCATCCTTGCTTTATCCTATTTTTATTTTCTTGGTAGTTTCAAGCTTTCTTTAATTTTAGTGTTTTTCTTATAAATTGTATATATCTGGGTTTTGCTTTTTTTTAACCCAGTTTAATAGTTTCGTCTTTTAATGAGGGGAGGCAGTCAATTTATACTTAATAGCTGTAATTTCTTCCACTTTGCTTTATGTTATTGTTGTCTCTCACTTTCCCTCTTAGTTTTGATAGTTTTATCAAATTATTATTTCTTTTTCTTCTTTGTTAATATAGACATTATGCTGCTTCCTTTAAAGGCTATTTTTCCTTTCCTTGAATCCATTTCTCTATTCAGATGGAAAGAAGATATCAATTATTTACCTATCGAATATCTAATATATAGTGTAAATACTTCCTGCACAGCACTGTTTATCTTTTGATTGAGCTTTGAATAGTTGGACAGAAGCAGCTTGAACTCATATCCTTTGACAGATACCCCAAGTGCAGCTGTCTCACGTCATGTCCCTGTTGGGTGTGGAACCATATACTGTGATAGGAAATTGAGCTGGCTGTGACAGCATTTTGTGAAAATTGAAAAGCCTAATGGATACATATCGAGGATGCAAAAAGCTACCCATCTAGAGGAGGTCTAGGGGATAGATACTCTGAGGCAGAATCAAAGTTTTCCTCTGCAAGTTAAGTCCATCTGACATGTAAATCAACGGGTAATCAAGGGTGATATGTTATGCACTGGAGGCAGAATTCAAAGAAAATTAACCTGGGAAAGATTTAAGCAGGTTAAATCTTAACCTGCTCTGTGTCTATTTTGGCAATAATGAAAACACCAATAATAAAACACAAATACAAGGCTCTATATAGAGAGTAGTAGAGAAGGACTATTAAGCTAAACTTTCCCCCTCCCACAATGGGTCAATGTAATCTTGCTTGCCTTAAATGAATAAATAATACTGACAGATGATTCTTTGGAGCCAGTACTGATTATCTGTTTTCCCTTGCTCTCCTTTTTTTTTTTTTTTTTTGGCCAAAGAAACTAAGAGATTAGTTAGTTTGCCTGAGAGATTAAATACTTGTATATAAGTATTGAAGCTGTAATTTAATTTCAGAAAAGCTGGCTTCAAAGTTTGTGTTTTTAAACATTAACCCTTTATTGCCTTATTACAGAGTTCTTTCTCTTATCACTATATAAAACACTTAGTATTTGTGTAGATACATAGCAGGCTCTCAGTTGGTATCTTACTGCTATTTATTTGTTGTTGCTTATTTTGAAGAGACCATACTTACCTCCAAGTCTGAAGCATTAAATTTATAAATAATATTCCAGCCCAATATTCCATAATTTTTTCTCTCATTGATCACAGCATTGAAAAAACATAAGCTGAATAAAAGCTTTTTCCACCATTCTCCACAGTCACGTTTTTCAAATATCTCTTCTGTT
This sequence comes from Perodicticus potto, assembly GCA_963574655.1. Classification (NCBI taxonomy): domain Eukaryota; kingdom Metazoa; phylum Chordata; class Mammalia; order Primates; family Lorisidae; genus Perodicticus; species Perodicticus potto. The sequence goes on from CAUYRH010006473.1 coordinate 4,405, forward strand.
ACCTCTCCACTTCCAGTGAATCCAAATGTCTGAAGTAAATTACTTTTCAACCCCTGGGGAGCTTCTACAGCAATCTTTAAAACAGATGTGAATAAAAATGACATAAGAGGACAGATGCAGGCATTGGTCCAGTGGGGACTTTTCTTTGTATAGCACTGGTAAAAAAACTAGCTAAGGATGTTAACAGTTCAAGATTCACTGGCAAATCAAAATTTTTGTGTTATTCTTTTGCCCTTTGAAAACTTCTATGAAATGATTGTCCCAGATTTTCTACTGTTCCAATTTTTATTTTATTTCATTTATTTATTTTTTGAGACAGAGTCTCACTATGTCACCCTCGGTAGAGTGCCGTGGCATCACAGCTCACAGCAATCTTAAACTGTTGGGCATAAATGAGTCTCTTGCCTCAGCCTCCTGAAGTAGCTGCGACTACAGGCGCCCACCACAATGCCTGGCTGTTTTTTCATTGCAGTTGTCATAGTTGTTTAGCAGGCCTGGACCAGGCTTCAATCCACCAGCCTTGGTGTATGTGGCTGGCGCCCTACTCACTGAGCTACGGGCACCGAGCCCCAATTTGTATTTTTTTTTTTTTAGAGACAGAATCTTCACTTTATCACCCTTGGTAGAGTGCTGTGGAGTCACAGCTCACAGCAACCTCCAACTCCTGGGCTTTGGCAATTCTCTTGTCTCAGCCTCCTGAGTAGCTGGGACTACAGGCGCCCGGCACAACCCCTGGCTATTTTTTTGATGCAGTTTGACTGGGGCCAGGTTTGAACTCGCCACCCTTGGTATATGGGGCCGGTGCCCTACTTGCTGAGCCACAGGTGCCACCCCCCAATTTGTATTTTAAAATAGGAAGTAGAACATTGTGATTGAAAGTATTTCTGTTTGATCTAAATATAGAGTTTGGGAAGACAGCAGTTTAGAAAGTTTGACAATGAAGAGATTCTGTAGTCTAAAATTACATGTCAAGGCAACTAAGTGGCTTTTGCAAGGCAACAGATAACAGAATCAGAGGTTGCAAGGTCCCAGCAAGGCAGCAGATGTAGGGGGCACCAAATCATAACAGAAAAACAGAGCTAACAAATGTATTGAGTCATCATTGCTATTAAAAATGAGAAAAGCTAATTGGGTGTTACACTAAATTATTTTACTTGTATTGAAAATCCATTTGGTTGACTTCTTAATTAGTATAATTGAAATGATGAGAGACTGGGGGTGGACTGGGGAAAGAATCAATTGGAGGGCTTTTTAGATAATGTGGCTGTGAAGTCTGAAACTGTGAGGGGTCTGTTTATATATATGAATGCACACATACATAAAAGTATCTAAGAATAAAACTGTTTTCAAGGTTCATTGGCATAGCAAAAATCTTGTTATTTTTATTAAATACATTATACATATATTATTAAAATTACCTTACTTTCTGGGTTAATATCTTTCTCATATTACCTTGTCAGCATTCTGTAGTACCTTTTATAGCAGCACTAACTTTAGCACAACTATTTATAGTTTTTGCCAAGGTATTGGACTATCAAAGGTTTTGATTTGTGTCTCTCTGATAGCTAGAAGCTTAACTTTTAATTTTTTCATGTTATTGACTTGTTGGGTCCTTTGCCCATTTTTTGTAGGATGTTAATGTTTTCCTTAATTATTTGTAGGTGCTCTTATTTGTATATTAAGAAAATGATTATCTCTGTCTGTAAATAGTGGTATAGGAAAAACTTCCATAAGCCAAGAATGGTGGTATGTACTTATAGTCTCAACTACTTGGGAGGATGAAGTGGGAGGAAGATTGAGCACAGGAGTTGGAGGCTGTAATGTGCAATGATTCAGCACCTGCGAATAGCCGCTGCACTCTAACCTGGCCAACATAGTGAGACCCTGTCTTCGAAAAACAAACAAAAAACCCCACAAAAAATCTCCCGTAACGTTTTACACATGCACTAATGCATTAATTATCACCACATTAAAATGCTTACACTGATGGACACAAAGTGGAATTAGATCAGTGGGCCTACTTACGATGAAATGTCTTAAATGTCATTATCCCCCTGCTCCCACTACTTTTATCTCCCAAAGTCCCCACTTCCGGCCAGAGATAAATGGCTGGAGTCTGATGCTAGAAGATAAACGGAAGGTGTTGAGTCTGAGACTATGAGTTGTGGGTTTCTCCAATCAATCCATGTGCTGTCTTCTCCATGAGCAGGGTTGTTGGGAAGTGGTTCAGTATTGCCAGTTTGGGTAAATGTACTTAGGAGATAGCGAAGAGGTGGGAGCAGTGTGATAGGAAGTTTCTTAGTTTTCCAAGAGTGAATCTGATTTACTCTCAGACTAGATTAGGACTCTATCAGAAAGTGCCCCATCCACCTGATTTCCTCTATCCCGTGCCAATTCTGTTAAAGTTGCAAGTGTGTATGTGCTCATGGTCTGGGCACAGCATTCTGCTTATGCCAATGGTCAGTTTTCTCTATTAGGACTCCATGTGGTCCCTTGTTTAACAGAATTGACTAAGTATTTATTCAACCTCAATGGTGGATAAGAATGGAAAAATAAATAAATAAATATAATAGATATTATAAATAAAACAGAGAAATCCTTAGTTACAACATTTTTTGTAAACAATTCTAATCTAATTTCTGCCAGACTCATAATAACTGTAATATGCATGATTCAGGGGAACAGAGGTAAGGAAAAAGCGAGAGAAGTGATGGACAGGAAGAGGCCACAAGGCACATATTTTATAACAATTGGAAGGCTAGCATTCTTATTTGAGAAAACAAACATCTAAACTTGAATCTACTTTAGTGTTCTCCCTGGTCTGCAGTATAGGGCTAAGTACAAAGCAGACATCTAGTTCTCTCTTTTAAATTCTGAGTCGTGAATGCAAGATGAGGTACCTTCAAACAGGAGTTCTTAGACAATATTAAAATCTGCTATACTTTGTTCTTACCTTTAAACTCATTTGAAGAATAGGAATCGGAAAAGAACTATCTGATTTTGAGCTTAACCATAGTCTGAAATCAGGGTCTATTGTCAGAGCTGGATTATTAAATCTGCAAAATAAAAAGTTTATAAATATTTTATGGTGAAAAATTAAAACACTGACATGTTCTTAGAGTCACACCATTTCAATGCTTGAAGTGACCTTGTAAATCATTTTAATGTGAAAGATCTTATTCTTACTCTTATTTTTAATTGTTTTTTATTAAATCATAACTTTGTACATTGATGCATTTATGGGGTTCAGGGTACCACTTCAATATACAATATGAAATGCTTACATTGAACTAACACATCCATCACAATTATACTAATTTCTTAATGGTTTTGAAATGTACCATTGCATCATGCACGTTAGGTGAGGTCCCCCCAAATACCCTCCCTCCTCCTATATCCCCCCTCACCTCCCGCTCTCTCCTCTTCTCTCTACTTTCTGGACTACAGTTATGTTTTGTCATTCATACAAGAGTGCAGGTAATTATATATTGATTTCATAGTAATATTGAGTACATTGGATAGTTTCCCCCCCCATTCTTGGGATACTTTACTAAGAAGAAATATGTTCCAGCTCCATCCAGGTAAGCATAAAAGATTTGAAGTCTCCTTCTCTTTTTATGGCTGCATAGTATTCCATGGTGTACATATACCACAATTTGTTAATCCAGTCATGGGTTGATGGGAACTTGGGCTGTTTCCATGTCTTGGCTATTATGAATTGGGCTGCAATAAGCATTCTGGTGCAAATGTCCTTGTTGTAAAATAATTTTTGATCAACTGGGTATATACCTAGTAGAGGAATTGCAGGATCAAATGGTAGGTCTACTTTTAGTTCCTTGAGTGTTCTCCAAACTTCTTTCCAAAAAGGTTGTATTAGCTGAAAGATCTTATTAGATTACTATAAGAGCCTTTTTGTGGTAGCCTTCATGATTTATTTATAAATAGATTATAATCAATTGAATAAAACAGAAACCAATGAGTCCATATTGATATAAACACATAAATAAGGAGATGGAAGAAAAGAAAAATCTCTTTCTTGTAGTAGAACATCGTTAAGTAAATGTTAAGGAATTGTGGAGTTAGAAAGTCAGCATTTGGAAAATTAGTATTTGGCAATAATTCAGTCAAAAATTATCGATGGATGTTTAAGCTAGTGAGTAAAAGTTTGAAATATATACATGGTCTGAAAGATCCCACAAGTGGAGGATACCACTTTAATCAAATAATCTGGTTAATTTCACCAGTAATGAACTAGATTTATACCATTTACCTTTTTTTTGTTTATATCTTTTATTTTTTAAATTTTTAGATTTTTAGTTCAAATTAATATGAGGGTACACATGTATAGGTTACATTATTTTCATTTCACTTAAAAACATTGGTATAGAAGGGACATTTCTTAAACTGATAGAGGCCATCTACAGCAAACCCACAGCCAATATCGTATTGAATGGAGTTAAATTGAAACCATTTCCACTTAGATAAGGAACCAGGTAAGGTTGCCCATTGTCTCCAGTGCTCTTCAACATCGTATAGGAAGTTTTAGCCATTGCAATCCGGGAAGAAAAGACGATCAAGGGTATCTGCATAGGGTCAGAAGAGATCAAACTTTAAGTCTTCGCAGATGATATGATTGTATATTGGGAAAACACCAAGGATTCTACTATAAAACTTTTAGAAGTGATCAAGGAATACAGCAATGTCTCAGGCTACAGAATCAACACCCATAAATCTGTAGCCTTTATATATACCAACAATAGCCAAACCGAAAAAACAGTCAAGGACTTTATTCCTTTCACAGTAGTGCCAAAGAAGATGAAATGTTTGGGAGTTTACCTAACAAAGGATGTGAAAGACCTTTATAAAGAGAACTATGAAACTTTAAGAAAAGAAATAGCTGAAAATGTTAACAAATGGAAAAATATACCAAGATCATGGCTGGGAAGAATCAACATTGTTAAAATGTCTATACTACCCAAAGCAATATAACTTTAATGCAGTTCCTATCAAAGCTCCATTGTCGTATTTTAAAGATCTTGAAAAAATAATACTTCATTTTATATTGAATCAGAAAAAACTTCGAATAGCTAAGACATTACTCAGAAATAAAAACAAAGCAGGAGGAATCACGCTACCAGACCTGAGACTCCACTATAAATCCACAGTGATAAAAACAGCATGGTACTGGCACAAAAACAGAGAGATAGATGTTTGGAACAGAATAGAGAACCAAGAAATGAATCCAGCTACTTACTGTTACTTGATCTTTAACAAGCCAGCTAAAAACATTCAGTGGGGAAAAGACTCCCTATTTAACAAATGGTGCTGGGTGAACTGGCTGGCGACCTGTAGAAGACTAAAACTGGACCCACACCTCTCACCATTAACTAAGGTAGACTCTCACTGGATTAAAGATTTTAACTTAAGACATGAAACTATCAAAAAATTAGAAGAAAGTGCAGGGGAAACTCTTGAAGGAATCGGCTTGGGTGACTATTTTATGAGGAGGACTCCCCTGGCAATTGAAGCAGTATCAAAAATAAACTACTGGGGCCTGATCAAACTAAAAAGCTTCTGTACAGCCAAGAACAAAGTAAGTATAGCAAGCAGACAGCCCTCAGAATGGGAGAAAATATTTGCAGGTTATGCCTCTGACAAAGGTTTAATAACCAGAATACACAGAGAACTCCAACGTATTAGCAAGAAAAGAACAAGTGATCCCATCTCAG
>CAUYRH010006474.1:0-25380 GCA_963574655.1 Perodicticus potto
ATAGTGATTTAAAGGCCATGAAGGCTATGTTAAATAGTTTAATGAAAATATTTTAGATTGTATATAAAGTCAGCACATTGTGCCCCATGATTGCACCAATGTACACAATTATGATTTAATAAAAATTAAAAAAAAAGAAAGATCTAATATTTTAATGCTCAAATACCCATAGGAAATTTATCTCCTCGTATCTCTGAAGAATACCTACTCTGTGTTGTATTATGCTATGTAATTGAAACACTACAGAAACATATTTACTTAAAAATTAATTAAATAAATCAGTATTTGTAGATGGCTGAAATATAATGGGACAAAGTAAAACATATGGAAGTTAAAGGAGTGAACTGTATTAAAATAGTAAGAAGTCTCTTGTGGCTATTTGTAATGAAGTATCAGACTAATAGACTCTCAGGGCCTGGCCACCTTTATCTGGACCATAATGTAATGCAGATAAAATATGGTACCATTTGGTTTTCTGGGCATTGGGTGTTTTCTGGTCCTTAGAGTGGTCAAGAACATGAAGGACAAATATTTGGCAGATGAGCTGAAAGGGAAATATGGAATATTTTGTTGCTACAGGAGGCCACAGGTAGACAGTAGAGAGTGTAGGCCCTCGGGTGCCACTAAAAGGTGCCATCACCAGGAAAAGAGAAGTTTAGCCACTTGTTGAAGAGCTTCCCCTCAGCCCATGCTTTTTAAAACTCCTTTATTCCTTTTCTTCCTTTCTTGTTCATTTATTTATTTATTTATTATTTTTTGGCAGAGTTCCACTCTACCTTAAGCAAAGTGTCATGGCATCACAACTCACAATAACATCAAACTGTTGGTCTCAAAGCCTCAGCTTCACGAGTAGCTCAGAGGATAGGCACTCACCACAGTGGTTGGCCAGTTTTTCTGTTTTTTAGTAGAGATGGGGTCTTGTTCTTGCTTAGGCTGGTCTCAAACTCCTGGGCTCAAGCAATCCACCTGTCTTGGCCTCCATGCCACCATGGTGAGCCACCATGCCCAGCCAAACACCTTTATTTTTTTCTGCAATCTTTAAGACTCCAGAGTGAGGCTCGGTGCTCATAGCTCAGTGAGTAAGGGCCCATCCACATACACCGAGGGTGGTGGGTTCAAGCCTGGCCCAGGCCTGCTAAACAATGAAAACTGCAACCAAAAATAGCTGGGTGTTGTGGTGGACACCTATAGTCACAGCTACTTGGGAAGCTAAGGCAAGAGAATTGCTTAAGCCCAAGTGTTTGAGGTTGCTGTGAGCTGTGATGCCAGAGCACTCTACCAAGGGTGGCATAGTGAGACTCTGTCTCAAAAAAAAGACTCTAGAGTGAGTTGTGTGGTAATCACAGATTTTCTTTTAATAGCAATTTAAAGCGGTATATGAAAACCCTCAGCTTCTGCTTCTTGGTTTACTCGAAGAAATCTAAAATGAAATGTCCCATCCTTTCTAACATTTTTATACATACTGTGACCAGTTAAATCTAGTTCTCATTTTTTCTTTCTACATCTGCATTACTGCATACTCCTCACCCTGCTCACAATTCCCCCCTCTGAAGATAATGATTTTTGGAATCTTCTCATCTGTTGTTTAAATCAATCAACATTATTTGAAAGTAAATTACCTATCCTTGATTTCAACTTATAATTAAAAGAAACAATAAGCTATCAGCTTTCTTTTTGTCTTTATTCAAGACTGATGAATTAAATTACTCATTTAATATTGCTTTTATTAAAATTGGCAAAGTCAATCCTATTCAAAATTTTATGGTTTGTATATAGCACAAGTAATATCAGGTAATGTGACCCTAGTCTCGCCTTAGTACCTGGGATACTATAATCATCTCCTTTTTCCTGTCTGAGATTCCTAAAGAAATTGGTTCAATTTCACCAGAAGTTTCCTGCTATGGTGTCAACTGTTAGGTAAAGTAAAGGGAAATTTTAAGAGGATCTTTGCTAACATTTTGGTGAAAAATAGTTTACTTTATAAAGGTTAATTAAAGGACCCAACGTAGAAAGATTCTGCCTTAGCAGTAGGTAGTGAAGATAAGATACGTATAACAAAATATAATGGTGATGTTCCCCCCTTACAGGTACAAATTAGATCATATTAATACGAAAACCCAAATTACCAGGTTCCAAGCTCCCATGTATATGGCTGCAAATTTCAATGCGTCCTTCACAAGTAGACTGCAAGGGTCGTCTTCACACTCACTGGAGCTGAAGCTGATACTTCAGTGGCTTGAGCTACTCTGTGCTCTCAGCAGCAATCCTGTCGGTCTCTTCTGAACTCAGGTGGCCTTTCTGAGTTCAGATGCCATCCTGCCCGGTATCTGTGAGAAATAGCGAATTCCTACAACTTCACTGTGTCACTGGAGACACAGAGGGCACTGGTAGATGTCAGATGGTGGCAAATAGAAAATACAACATTGTTTAGTTAAGTGCCCCACTCAAGAGTGAGCTTCCCTCAGTGCACTTGGATGGATCTCCAGGACATGCACAAAGACATTTATCCCCAAGGTAGCTGAGTGTAAGCTAAGATAACTGGGAACTGGAGGGATTCTACAGTTAGCTTTCTTTCTGATCTCAGAACCACCTGAAACAATTTTTCCTTTTTTTTTTTTGGTGGGGGTGGGAGTGGCTTTCTGGCTTTCCTTGGATTCACCTCCTCTTCCGTGACAAATTCTCTCTTGCAGACTCTGTACATCCCTTGTACAACTCCTGCTTCCATGGCTGCTTGTTCCTGTTCCTACTCCAAGCTTTTAGAAAATTTTTATACATTTGATCTTCAATTGAGGAGATGGTATGATATACTGTCTCCTTTTCGGAAGCTGCATGGAAATGATATAAAGAAGTTATTATGAACAAAATATTTGGTTTTAAATCCAGAGGAAAGATGTTGGCTAACACCACATGCCTATTTGAGTCTTGGCTGCCACCCATTTCCATAACCACTGCTATGGTCTTTTGATAAAGAAAATCACACCTGGAGCACCAAAACACTTCAGTTTCGTACATTTTAGCTAAGGAAGGAGTCCAGTGTTATTACCATGCTACTTCAGCCTCTTAAATAGACACATTTTCTTTTTTTTTTCTTTTTATTAAGACTTATACACATAGATCATGAAGACTTTTATGCATTTGTGGGACACAATGTGTTGATTTTTTTTATATAATTTGGAATGCTTACATCAAACTAATTAATATAGCTTTCACCTCATTTACTTAATTATTGTGTTGAGAAATTTATATTCTATACTTGATAGATTTGAATTGTACCCTTGCGGTTTGCTCCATAGGTGTGGTCAATAGATACATTTTCAGGAAGAACGGGGAGTAAAACAGAAACAAGACAGAATTTAGAAGAGAAAGCATAAATAATTTAGTTTTTACAAAAGGGCCAGCAATTTATTGTGATGTCAACTTCTTGCAAATGGAAAAAGAAAGCAACAAATAAAAGAAAAACTCATTCCAACTTCAGAGTTGTTGGGGAAAAGGTTTATCTGTATATAGGGACAATAAAAGAATCACTACTGTTCCAATGCATAGTTTTAAATTCATGATGGTACTTACTCAAAACATTAAATGTTTGGCTTCCAGGGTGCACACGTCAAAATTTCATTCCGAAAGAGTGGAAGGAGAGTGCCTTCCCAGCAACGTTTATCTACAACACGACTGCTATGTGTCATTCCAGCCCTTTCCCCCCACTGTTTGTCCTGTGACTTATAATTTTCTCTGAGACTAGGTCCATATACTTTCCCAAGTAGTCAAAATAGTTCTACAAACCCACGAGAAATAAAAGACTAATGGTACGTGATTGTGATTTCCATGCTTATGTTGGCAGGAAAAATGACAAACATCATTCCAATGGCTTCACAGTAAAAATGATGACAAAACAAGTTCCCTCTCATGTAACAGACCCCAAATTCCTGCCATTGACAATTTGTTGAGATCATCAGGAAAGGAATTTAGTAGGCATTTGTTTGAAAGTGTTTCCACATAATGTCAGTGACTACCTTACCACCTAAGTACTTGCAAATAGTTTCTCTCTTCCCAGAAAATATAAATTTATGTTACCACCTAAAGTTGTATTAATTCATTGTAATTGGTAGACAATATGCTCATGTGTTGTGGACTGAAAAATAACAATAACACATTTATAGAAGCATAATGTCTAACTCATTTTTAACTTTCTAATCACACTAATTATACATTATAATTTCACTGGGTCATTCTTCTTTCATCCTTCCTTAATGAATCTTTTCTAATCCACAAAGTAAATTCTAATTTATGAACTATCTGATTTTAAAATCAACTGAAATAACTAAGGAAAGGAAAATAAATATGTGTAAATCATTATTCAGACATTATTTTCATGCACATTTATAAACCCAACTATTTATGTATAATATGCTAAATGTCTATGTACAAATATAAATGCAAGAATGGATACAATTATATGGCTATCAACCAGTAAAACATGCAGTGCACATTATGCTTTGTGGAATATATTTTGCCTGGATGAGTTGAGACAGATTGTATAATAAAATGAACATGGCAAAAGTGGGTTTTAAGTCAGGAAACAGAACAGTAAAGCAATTTCCTGACTTATTTAAATGCTTTCAAAGAAAAATGTCATTACATACTTGAGTTACACTGGCATATAATTACATGAGCATCACAAATAACTATGCCTTACTAAGAAAAACAGAAGTTATTATAGAAAAATTATTTCTCATAATAAAATTTCATTTTAAACTTCGGTAAGTACACACAAAAAGGGTTTGCACGTTATCAAAATTAATTCAATTTTCAATTGTTGTTATGAAAAAGGTGTTCTATTTACATATAAAAAAAATTTCCCTAGTCTCAGTAATGTTGTTTATTACATGTAAAGTGGCCTAATTGTTTACTTAAAGTTAATAACAATTAATATATTTTTAAATTATGTTAATTATAAAGAAGATAGGAAAACCACAGGGTATGCTCTAAAAATAATCTTTCTTCTTTGTATCAAAATTAGATATTTTCTGGAATTTCATGAAATCTGTTCTCTAATTATAAATAATTTAGGATATAAAAAATTGCAAGTGACTATTGTTCCTCCCAATGAAGGTAAAGATGGAGATATTCTACAAAGCCATAACTTTGAGTCCATAGAAAGACGAGGTAACAAGGGAAGCAGATGAAGTAAGTTCTTAAGGGTAACAGGATCACTTGAATAGAGACAGAATGTATTAACTGTTCTACCTTTTAGCAGAGTGCAGAAGCAGTGGGATGCAGTCATGAAAATGACTTAAAAAACCTGAATTTTAATGAATTCTTAAAGACCACTGCAGGCCAGACTATCAGTTCCTTGAGAATTGATACTCTGAATCCAAAAATTCTTGCAAGTCCCAGAGATCAAAGGAGTCACCATCCAGTCCCCAACTCTTTTCTATTAGTCTCTACTGAGTGATCACAAGAAGACTGTAGGTAGGTCAAAGACATCAGGAAGCTGCCCTCCCTGTTGCATAGAAACTTCTTTCAAATAAAGCCAAAGCCATTTGGCACTAGTGAAATGAAAAGAAGTCCTCTTTCCGTACTCCAAAACACAGATTGACTGCTGTTGGAAAGGTAATAGAAGTAAAAACCAGTTGTCGGAAAAGTTGGCTGCTACCTGGAGAGGGGTAGGAGAGGACACTATCCGCCAACATTGGGAAGACAGGAAACCCACATGAGATCAGCACCCTCTCTGGAAACAAAGTAGACGTTCAAGGAGGCTCAGGGAGAAATAAGATGTGGCCTAATACCAGACAGAGGTCAGAGCCTTGCTGCCAGGGGCTGGGGGAGTGGAACAGAGGAAGGCAGAGATAGCCCCACCACTGATACTGAGGCTCTAGAAGGAGGGCCAGCTTCACCCCCACCATCTCCATGAACCTTGAATAGAGTGTCAAGCAACAGCACCAGGCTCTTGGGGAAGGATGTAAGTGAAGAGAAGGTCCCTCTGGGGTGCATGTTTGCAAGATATCTGCCAAAAGCTGAAAGTGCAACTTAGAACTGATAAACTGAGAAAAACCTTCTAGGACTCCAAGATTCACACCATGCACAAGGTACCCCAAGCCCACCACTGAGATATACTGTTTGTAATTATAGCAACAACAAAACTCAAACCCGGTTCAACTACTTAGATTGCCTTTGACGTCCACAGCATGGCCTAACAGAAACAGAGGCACACGCACTTGTGGGGTATTTTTATACTACCTACCTCCACCTCCAATATTCGGGCATGCTCGACTTGCAGCATTCAGTCCGGGGATACACCAAACTACAGCAATGGCAAAAATCAACAAATGCAATAAAAAGAAAAACAATCAAGACAGAAACAGACATGTCTCGGAAAATTGTCAGAGAAATATTTTAAAACATATATGACAAATTTGGTGAAGATACTAATAGGAAAAATGGCCAACATGTATGAATAGTGATGAGTCTCAGTAGAGAGAAACAATGAAAATTATGAAAAAAAAAAATGAAATGGAAATGTCAATAAAGAGAAACTCGCACAGTATGAGAGAAGAAAAATCCCTTCAATAAACTTAAAGGCAGACAAGACACAGCAGAGTAAACATGAAATACAACCGCAGATAGGTCGATTCAAACTACGTGGAATGAACACAGAGGGAAAAAGAGAGTAAATGATCAGAAAATTACTCTCTCTATTTGTGAGATAATACCAAAGATCTAAAATACATGTCACCGGAGTCCCAGCAAGAGAAGAAATAGGCGACAGGTAAATCAATGTTTACATAATAGCTGAGGTTTTTCCAAAATTAATTAAAAGGAAAAAAAAAAATCACACAGATATAGGCACCTCAGAGATGTCCAAGCAGAATGAAAATGTGCTCACATTCAATGGAAAATAAAATGTTGTTGATGAAAAGGAATTATTATTTATAAAGAAGCAAAATTAACATCATCAGACATCTCATCAAAAACTAAGTAGCACTTTGGATGTAAAAAAAAAAGTAGCGCTTTGAATGTAAAAAAAAAGAAGTAAAAGAAAATAATGTAGTAAAGGAAAAAAATTACTTAAAAGGTGACATCTTTACATAATGAATGATAGAACCATTAACCTGCAATTGTATACCTAGAAAATATATCTTTCAGACTTGAAGAAAAAATAAAGACCACTATAGAAAAACAGGAAACAAGATAATTTTTTGGCAACAGATACGACAATATAAGAATTGCTAGAGAGTGTTTTTCTGGGAAAGACAATATGATAAATGGAAGTTTGGATCAAAACAAAAGATGACATAATCAAGAAATGATAAAAATGTGGGAAGATATAAAAACATATTCTTATTATAGTGACTTTAAATGACGACAATATGGAGAAAATATATTTTAGAAGCATGAAGATAAAGTATATGGGAATGAAAGCACAAAAGGTTGGCCAGCCAATTGAAAATACACTCTCACAAATGAAATAAGTTAAAGATGGTCATTGTCATTGCTAAAGAACTTTTAAATGATGTAATTAATAAGAAAGAAGCAATGATTTTAAAACAGCATGAATTTCTGGTGGCTGAGTGTGACAAGTGTGAGAGTGAGAATCTCTGGGGGGCAGGCTTCAGGGATTCCATACTTATAGGGTTTTTTTATTTTTTTACAGGAAGCTAAAGAGGTGGTCAATATGAAGATCTGGGAAATATTTTATTTGGCTCTGACAGGTGAAGGGTGAGAGCAATCAATCCATGAACCAAAGGAATGATGAAGGGAAGCAAGGGAAAAATCACTATCCAACATTAGGCCTCCCCCCGGGTTTTTACAAATATTTAAGGTAAATGAGTAAATCTCTGGAAATTCAAAATCTATCAAAGATCAATTACAAAATAAATAACCTGATTAATTCAATATATTTTACAGCAATTGAATAAGTCAATCACAGTTTTAATTTAAAAATTTTTCCCACAACGAAAATCCCAGTCCCAGATGAATTTACTAGTGAATGCTACCAAATATTTAAAGGGGACAGAGGGGACAGTTCTACAAACCCTCTTCCAGAAAATAGAAACATAGGTAACACTTTTAAATTCATTTTATGAAGAAAGTTTTATCTTGAAATCAAGCCAAATATATTAAAAGTATAGACCGGTATCTCCCATGAACATAGAAATAAATCCCTTAGCAAAATATGAATGTATTTATCCAGAAAGTTGAATTTATTCTAGGAATGAAAGGTTGATTTGAATTCATAAATCAATCAATATAAACCATTATGTTACAAATAAGAAAAACATGTTAACATGAATAGATTTAGAAAAAATATTTAAAAAAATTAAGCAGCTTTGCATGATAAAAAAGAACTATTAGCAAACTAGAAATATGAAAACATTTCCCCAATTAGTTATAAAATTTATAGGTAATTCCATTCTTGATAAGAAATGGCTAAATTATCCCACCCAAAGAAACACACACACTCACACACACACAATTCTTTTCCCTGGCTCAGTGCCCGTTGTTCAGTGGTTAGGGCACCAGCCACATACACCGAGGCAGGCCAGTTCAAACCCCATCTGGGCCAGCTAAACAACAACTGCAACAAAAAAATATAGCCAGGCATTATGTCTGGTGCCTGTAGTATTGCTTAAGCCCAAGACTTTGAAACTGCTGTGAGCTGTGACGCCAGGGCACTCTATCAAGGGCGACATAGTGAGACTCTGCTCAAAAAAAAAAAAAAAATTTTTTTTTTTCCCAGATAGTCATATTCACTAATTTCCTCGAAGTCTTAGAAAGCACAGTCAGGCAAAAAAGGGGAACACAAATCATATAGATTGAAATAGAAGAAGTAATACTATGATAAATTGAAGACAATATAATCACACTGATATTTCCAGGGAGTCTATAAATAAATTATTAAAACTATTATGTGAGTTTAGCAAGGTTACAGGTTACAGTGTCCATTTAAAACTTTAATTGAGTTTTTACATATTAGCAATAAGCAACTGGAGCTGAAATTTTAAAATTCAGCCTATAACAACATCAAAAATTATGAAATAATTTGTTATAACATTAACAAAATATGTGGAAAACCAACACACAGTAAAAACTGCAAAACATGGCTGAGAGTCATTGATGAAGATTTAATTGAATGGAGAGATACATCATGTTTATGGATTGGAAGAGTCAGTAGTGTTAAGATGTCAATATCCTCTGGCTTGACCTATAGATTCGACCTAACTTCAATCGTGTTTTATGATTGCATTTATGCAAATAAGCAAATGCAGTTTTATTTTTAGAAGTTCGTGTTAGAAGTCACCATAGCAATGGCAGCGGTTTTAGTGATTGAAGTGACCTAAGCAGCTACGTTGCTAGCAACACTCTTTCTTTTGACCTATCCCTGTTTCCATGAGTATATGTGCTTTGTGAAGACGCAGCAGGTCTGACCTGAAGATGGGTGTGCATTTCTCATGCATGTTATTCTTTTAAAAAATCTTCTTTAAAAATGGAAGGAAAAAGAAGGCTAGTGGTAATCATTTCATAAGATACTAGATTAACAACAATAGCAGATTGTGAAACAGAACTAGCAGACCTCAAAGCAAACATTAGGCTCTTTCTTATCTATTGGATTTGATCTGTAAGACAATGGCCAAATCACTGCCAGAGGGACAAAACTAAAATTGTATCTTCCAAATATATGATGCTCTTATTACCACATTGTTGGAGCCCATATAGTCTATGGCTAGGAGGAGTGAGAGTTATAAGAAATCCCTGTATAGCTCAATAATGGAACACCTGGGTGGAAAGGGCATGGAGAGGGATTTAGCTCTCCTAACAAGCATGAGAGCTCACAAGATGAGAACAGTGGTGAATTGGCAGTCTTACACCTGTGGTGTTGAGAGGCACGAGATTAACCTTATATTTG
The DNA here is from genome assembly GCA_963574655.1 of Perodicticus potto. Lineage (NCBI taxonomy): Eukaryota > Metazoa > Chordata > Mammalia > Primates > Lorisidae > Perodicticus > Perodicticus potto. The sequence continues at coordinate 9,905 of CAUYRH010006474.1, forward strand.
GCTGGAGGAGACGGCAGTCAAGGAAGCATGAGCATTCTATCACGGACCCGCTTACTCTGACTCTGTCTCCTCTCCTGCCTTCAGAACGCCAGCACGGCGTCTCTCTGCTGAATATTACCAAGCTCTACTAAAGACTAAGATCTATCTTTCTAAGAAGGCTGCTTTATTCTTTCTAAGATTCACACTGTCTTTCTCTCTCTCTCTCTCCAGCTAAAGTAGACAGCCCTCAGGCACCTAAGAGAAACTGAACCTGAGCAAGGTAACTTAGCGATCTGCGTCGGAACCCAGTTAAGCCGGCCGGAGACCTGGCCAGGCCTGGGCCCTGGCAAGAAGTGTCAGAAGTGACATGTGACACCACGTCTATTAAAGACAATACTTAGGTTATCAATGATTAGCACAAGTGCATAGAATTCTTCAATAGCAACATTTAAAATTCTCCTACTCTAATTCTGAACATGTTACAGACTCGTAGGTCATCTACACAATCCTCTAAATCATTCTTTGCTTCAAACTGATGTCCCTGGGGTTTACCTTTCAGAAAAAAGTAAGGATAAATTTCTGAGATTGGGTCATATCTAAAATTTATTACTACTCTACATCTGTTTAATGGAAGACAGAACTTCAGCTTGGATGACTGCATAGTGGGTCAGGAATAAATATAATGCAAAGTGTCTCTTAATGCTCAAATCTACAGTGTTGTTCAAATACTGTTCCCACCATAGACACAATCATTTCCACATATTTGTTGTAATCATGAAAGACCTTTTTTTAAACTTGAGAGATTCAACTTAAATCAGGTCTTACCCTTTGTAATAAACAGGTAGCAATAAAGAAAAGTAAGGAGACATTTAAATGAAGAATACCATCACGGGGCAATCTTTGAGAGATGTTTAACATAAATTACTTAGTTTCTAGTACAAAATTGTGATAATTCATTTTTAATGCCCTATAGTAAGTAGATTTGTCATCATTATTTTAATTGGTCCTGAGAAACTTTTTTTTAACTACAAAATAATGGTCTCAGTTCAGCTTTTATGGCATAGAGTTTGAAGTACAAAAAAATTGCAGCTAAAAGAATCATTAACTTCAGTGAAAAAGATATAAAACTTGAAAATTTTCATTTCTAAATATTTTATGAATGTTCGATGTGTAATAAATATGGGTAGCACTTAACATCTTAATGCATGCAGTAGAGACAGCAGGTGTGTTTCTCTGGTCCCTACCCTCTTTCTCAATCACACACTCTTTTAACCCCAAAGGAAGAATTCTAACAACGATTATATCGATTCCAAGTAATTGGCCAAAAGAGAGTTAAAGGAAGTCGAGCAGTCTTTATTCTTATCCTGCCTGGGAGCAAGATTTTGGTACCAACTGGCAGAGGAGTATACAACTTCTATTTTACTTTATGACTATGGGCAGATTATTAAAACCCTCTATGCCTCAGTTTCCTCATTTTTTAAAATGGGGATAAAAATAAGATTGGGGAAGATTGAGTGCAGCACTTAAAGTGCTAAGCACAGTACTCGGCAGATAATAAGCATCTGATATTACATAGTATTATTACTACTACTTAATATTTACCCATAAAACTTTTACCTTAGTCCAGTTTATCAAAAGTTCTGTGATCGATTATTGGGAATTAGCCTAACTAATAACCAAGTGATTCCTTGATTCTTTATTTGTTCAAGATTGTAAACCTGTCCATTGAAATCTTGATAGAGAGGAGAATAATTATCCTGGCAGGATTTGTGTCCTTCTAGTTTTTCTTAGACAGATATATATCAGAATCTTAAATACTACCAAATCTCCCAAAAAGACACTATGAACAGCAGGATCATAAAGCTTTATGAGTGGGAGTCTGCCAGAATTTCTTACCTATTGCACTTAGGGATATTTAACATATCAATAGCACTATCACCTGTTATTTCCTGTAAAATGCAAGTACAACAGTGCCTGCCTCATAGGTTTCTTTTCTTTTTTTTTTTTTTTTTGCGGTTTTTGGCCAGGGTTGGGTTTGAACCTGTCACCTCCGGCAAATGGGACCGGTACCTTACTCCTTTGAGCCATAGGTGCCACCCTGCCTCATAGGTTTCCGATAGCACTAAGAACAGACTTTGGATACTGCTAAATACTCACAAATGTAAGCTACTTTCCTTAATATCAGTTCCAGCAGGAGATTTTTGACATTTCAAAAAAACAGGTATGTTAATTTGTGTCTACTAAATTTAGAAATAAGAATAAAAAGAAAGATGTAGTTTTCCCCAAAACTCAGAGTTAAAAATTGTTGGTGATGAAGGGTCCATACGATCTCCACTCTTGGCAAGTTTAGCAAGGGCCATAACAGCATTAGGATGTCTGCTGGGAGTTGTGCAAAGTGTTTCAGAATTTTGAAATAATTTCCAAATATGCCAGGAAACACCTGCTTGTGCCCTAGACTATTTATAGCACAAATTGAAATAAACTATGATACTGATCTTGTGGAAGTCTTCTCAGACAAAATACATTAGAGGCAGACCCTTCAGACAGCCACAGTATATCACAGAAAGAAGATTCTTTAGAGATAGATACTCTAGTTTCTTTACGCACGTCACTGTGTATTTTCACTTATAGAAAATAGCTACAGTACATGGCTCATGTTATCTTCTTAGTAAATAATTAGTGCGGGCACAAATGAGTGAGTAAACAATGAATGATTTTCTTAGATAAATTGTGGATGAATTTTGTGTTCACATTTCTTTTTGAAGTATCATAAATTTTTAGTTGCTTCAACATGGCTTCAGGCCTTCTCCTTTATTTTGATGATTTATAACTTATAACAACAATGAATTAATTACCAGTGTAATATGTATAATTAAAGTTCTCTCTTATGAGATGTGAAAATATTTTTCATTGCTGTGTTTCTGCTCTGCTCAAACTTAGTGATCATGTTAGTTGCTGCTTATTTTAGTAGAAACAAGCCACAATAAAATGTGTTTGTATCCTTGCCCACAGTGATTTCTAAGAATCATAAGAATCGTTTTCTATGTGCCTGTTATAAGTACATTAATGACTTTTTGTTTCTTTGTTTTTGGAGACAAGGTCTCACTTCGTTACCCAGGCTGGTGTTTGGGTTCACATGACCCTCTTCTTCATTCAGTGTTCCTAATAGCTAAGACTACAAATGTGCAAATGTGTACCTTCACACCAGGAGAGGTTTTTTTTTTTTTTTTTGGTAGAGACTGGGTCTCCTTCATTTTGCTCAGCCTTGTCTCAAACTCCTGGTCTCGAGCATTCCTCCTGCCTTGCTCTCCCAAAGTGCTGGGATTATAGGCATGAGCCATTACATCTGGCCAGTTAATGAAATTTTTATCTTCAAGTTATGTTAAAGAGAGTACTTGTAAGGACTTTCATTTTCTATTAAATACCTAATGGCTTCTTGGGGTGGGATCCTTCAACTTCATGTAGGCTATACATGAACTTCATGTAGACTATTCATTCAATAAACGTCCTAGGGATCATACTTCATCCCATGTGCTGAGTTGATAGCACAGTGACAAGCAAGGCAAGCTCGGTCCCTGCCCTTACCCTAAGATTCTCTACTGATGCTCTTGTTCAGAACCCTGTTTCCGAACCAACTTGGATATCTAATTTTTGGTCTCTGCCATGTATTTCTTCTATGCTTTTTAATATTTGTAGGTGGCAGTAATAGAAATAAATTCTAGCTAATAAGGCTAAAAAGATATCTCATAAAATCTACAAAAGTATATTTACTCAGTTTTCAGAAACAGATGAAGTGAGGGAACAGGAAAGTGAGAAAACTCCTATTGGTTCTTTCCTACATTCTAATGAGGACTGTCATCCTGCTGTGCTTTAAAATTTATGACCTATATTTTAAAAGTTTACAACTCTGAACAAATACTCTGCCTTTTTTGCAAATACCATGTATACATCTAAATCGCTTTTCATATACGTACAATTACCTGTTTATTGTATGAGTTTTCAAAGTGGAAATTTAAATATATTTTCAAATGTATATTTGATCTCATGTAATACCACTAGTCCTGTTTTAAAAATGCATGTGAACTGCCATATCTACATCTAAATCAGTATCTTTCTTCTTAGCTTGAATCATATACTTATTAATATAGGGGCCTTCCTTATCCAAGGACTCCACAATATTTTCTGGATGAGTATGTATGTGTGTGCATATGGTGAGGGTTGAGAGAGTTGCTCTTGGGTCGTATCCATGAGTGAATAAGAAAAAAGTGATATGTAAAAAAACTGTTATGGTCAACTTTATTTCTTGCACTCAGATATTTCAGTAAATAGAAAAAGTTATGTTTCAAAATTTAATTTTTTTTTTTTTTTTGAGGCAGACTCTCAGTCTTCTTGCCCAGGCTTGAGTGCAATGCTGTCAGCCTAGCTTACAGCAACCTCAGACTCCTGGCTTCAAGTGATCCTCCCACAGCAGCCTCCCAAGTAACTGGGATTATAGGCTCTTGCTGCAACGCCTGGCTAATTTTTCAGTTTGAGCAGAGATAGGGTCTCACCCTTGCTCTGCCTTAGCCTGCTAGGATTATAGTCATAGGCCAACCCGCCTAGCTCATAAGAATACATAATTTGAGGTTCCTTTTTGCTTAACCTTGGATCAAATTAATAAAATATTATTTAATGATCTGAATATTCAATTACAAAACTATCTCATAAATTTAATGCAATTACTAAGAGGTAATATCTTTTTATGCCTGTTTAAATTATTTTAGCTGAATCCATTTACAGATCCATTAATAATTATGTAATAATTTGTAACATTGTACATACATGATTAGGTTGCATGTCAGGGGTACTCTAATAACATAGAGTCAGAAAAAAATATATTTATAACATAGAATTACACAAATAAAAGCAAATAAAAAATAAGTCAATAAACAATTCTTATAGTGATGAAACTGAGAAGTTGAAAATGTCAACCATTTCAAATTATGTACCTATATAATATGTAATAGACAAAATTGATGACAATTAAGTTAGTGAACTCCTACCAAAAAATGTGCAGCATATCTCATTGCTGAATGAAACTCTGGTAATCTTGGAAGTAGTCCCCTTGGGAAGCTATATGCCAGTGCCAGCATCTAGTCTAATATTCAAAGTAATTCTGGAACGCTTTCTGCAATGGCCATCATTATTATCTTTGATGTCCTGAATGTCATCAAAATGTCTTCTTTCAATATTTGTTTAATCTTCAGGTAAGGAAAAAAGTCATTGGAGGCCAAATCAGATGAGTAGGGAGAGTGTTCCAATACAGTTATAAGTTGACTGCCTAAAAACTCCCTCAGACTGTGCTGTGAGAGCTGGTGCTTTGTCATGATGTAAGACCCATGAGTTGCTGGCCAAGATTTTCATTTAAGATTTTTCTGTTTCTATAACAATGTTTACTCAGTGTGTTATGCTTTTCACAGTCATCCAACAATTTTTGATGCACAATTGGAAAAATTCCCCCCCCCTTTTTTTTGGTCAGTTCTGTTTGTTGTTGGCCCCCTGACCTCTCTGTCTTTATTTGTGACATTTTCTTTCCCCTCAGAAAAACATTAGATCCATTTATCCACTGCCATTTTCTGCATGGCATTATCCCCATAAACTTGGACTAACATGTCCCTGATTTCACTTCCACTTTTGCCAAGTTTAATGAGAAATGTAATATTGGTTCCTTGCTCTAACTCAAGCTCTGACATTCTCATGATGGCACGCACACACACACACACACACAAAAATGTAACAACAAGGAGCACCGCTCAACAAGACACTGCCACACGTCAAAATGAAGACAACTGTGAGACACTGATATATTCCAAGTTACGAAACCTTACCAAGTTGTTTGTTCAGTGCTGCCAGCACATGGTGGCAAGTTCACAAACTTAACTGTGAGACTTCGTATATTTTAAACAATCAGCAGTTTTCAAACTATAAATTGGAATCACCTAGAGCAGATTGCTAAAATTTGTATAACAAAACGGATGATTGAAGATTGCGATTCGGTAGGACTTTAGAGAGGCCTGAGTAACATGGCCATTCAAGTTTGAGAAACAGCTGTGAGAGATGCTTCCTCCACATGCTGCTTGGGGCAGTTTGCCCTTTGTCTTAGCATCTTTACTGGTAAAAAGCTTAAGCATACCTTATTATTCACATACAACTATACCTGAGCCTAACTTTTTTGCCACTATATTTTATGGCTACAAAGGAAAAGTGTCTTCTTTTAAGTGACTAAACTCCAACCTCAGAATACATTCTATGTACACGTTTCTTTTCCTCGACTGCCTTATTGGAGGTAGTTACTTCCATCATGGAGTCCTAGAAATGGATCTCCCTTTGAACTGTATTGTGACACTTCCTGAGCAGGGTTGTTAAATATTCCCCAGGGAAGACACTTAGAGACAATGCATTATTAACAAGTATTTGGTGGAACCATGCTTCTCAACCTTTAATGTCAGCACATTATCATCTGTGGGCCTTGTTAAAATGCAGATTATGATTCAGTAACCTAGGGTAGTCCTTGAGATTCTGCATGAATAACAAGCTCCCAGAAGATGCTTATGCACACTGTCCTTGTTTACACTCTGAGTAACAAGATAGTGACTATATTCACATAAATGCTTTAATGTTTGTAATACAAGATCATTCCTTTCACTGGTACTGGGGCAAAACCTTACATGAATGTAATGAATTCTTGGAGAGGAAAAACCTTTTCTTTACGTGTAACAAGGCTAGGAGAGTCTTAACAAGTTTTAGTTACATATGTATTTGTTAAATTCATTTGTCTACCACAGTTTACTTTAAGCCATTTGATACTGTGTTTGTATTCTGTGTAAGAATGACCACACATGGAGCAGTTTATAACAACGTAAATTCACAAATTTGTTCTCTCACAGTTTCCTTGGGTTAGAAGTTCCTATTAGTTAGCTCAGTGTCTTGTAAGGGAAGTCTCTCTGTCAGGCTGAGTTCTTTTCTGGAAGTTGAGGTCTTTTGTCAAGTTTGGCTGATAGTTGGCAGATTTTTTAAAAGTTTGTTGTTGGTTTATTTTGATGCTGTAATAGTAAGGACCCCATTTCTTGCTGACAATTAAAGTTGGGAAGGGACTCATCTCCTAGAGGCATCAGATACCTCTTTGCCACACATCCCCTCCACAGGCTTTTAATACTTTAAATACTAAACCCAAATCAAATAATTAGTGACCTCATTGTAAAAGTGATTCCCATCATCTTTACAGGCTCTGTGCACATCTTCAAGGGTAGAAGATTAAATAGGCCATGCACGCCAGAGACCTAAAATCTTTGGTGCCTTGTTAGAATCCTGCCTACTTCCAACATTTATCACTATTTAACAAGCAGTAACATTAATCATTTTCTCTTCTTCCCACAATAATTATGTAGACATGATTTTATGACATTAAATATTTTATCCCAACCTTTCAAAAATTTTAGTCAACTTTATACAAGAATAGATTAAAGATATTCACCAATTTATTCCCACCCAATGTAATTTTATATTAACTGAGATTTCAAACTGGGATCTTTTGGCTGGGTTTTCAAAGCATTAGAGGCATCTATCACAGCTTTTCCTAGGCTCTTTCACCCCACGTTACCCTCGATACAAAATATTTTCTAACGTTTTATACAAAAGAATCCAGTGAAAAAGTAATCTTACATGGTACTTTACAAGACATTTACAGAAGTATTATTTTTATTTTCATAATGGCAATATGGAATTGGTAACATAATTATCTAATAACTTAAGATTAATAGAAACAGTCTCAAGAGATGAAGTAACTTTGTCACCATCATCCAGATAGTAAATGATGGCAAGACCACAATCCTGACTCAGGACTTCACCATCATCCCGATAGTAAATGATGGCGAGACCACAATCCTGACTCAGGACTTCTCCTTCAGTCTTGTAACAGCACTACACTAGAAGGATTGTATGATTGGATTTAGTGCCTAGAATAATTAATGTACCTTTTAAAGGTGACTCCAAAGCCAAGAAAGATTAGACACTAAGAGAAAATGGCTCAGTAAGAAAAGAACTCAATGCATGGAGGTAACCTACGACACGGGTAATGAAAAGGTAATGTAACAGCAGACACACTGATCGATAGTATAACAGGTTTGGTAAGTCACATGGTTAAGAGCGGCATTAAAAGGACAAATAAATAGGTATCATTATACACACTGCAAAAATTACTGTTGTAATATATTCAATTCCAAAAGAATTTCTATACAGCTTGTTTTATAAGCTGATCCTGGAGAAAGTAATGAAGTGGTATTACACAAATGAGATAAAAGCACATTTCTTTAAAAAGAGATGAATGAAAAATATATGTTGCATTTATAATAAGCATACAAACATATAGTTAATTACATTAATATTTTATAATTTGAGTCATATATACATATTTTAATTTACTTTAAAATAAGTTCATTGTATATTAGTAATGTCATTCATAAGCTCAGAATAGCATCATAGAGAACCATGAAAATAAAAATATATGAATTATTTATTTTGCAAATGTTTTTTTCTTAAAAAAATCATGTAACAAACAAGTAAACCTAATAATCTATGTCTATTCCATTTTATGTCTATTAATGAAAGTTTTATCTTTTCTCTCATCATTGATATTTAGCTTACATTTTTATTTTATGAGTTCCATTACTATTTAAACTGTGAAACAGACTTAAACCAATAATTGCATAAATTCTTGGCTAAATACAGGCCATAATAAAACAAAATATTTACTTAAAAGCTCATATTTTATTGGTGATCTGTAAAGTGAAAATAGACCACAATAACTTAACCAAAAGATATTTTATATCTCTGCATTGGTAAATGAGATTATTGAAGCTTAAACCAAGTTAAAATATTGATCGGTATAGAGACAATTTCAAAGATGAACAATAAGAATACAATGAGATTAAAAACCCGAAGTTTGTATTCATTGAAAATAAAATCTATTAAAGAAAAACTGCAAAGTTTGCTGTTCAGATAAAGGTAAATTAATGTCCATTCAATACTATATAGACGAGAAACCTCCTCTTCTCATTATACCCAGATCATTAGCATTTCATTTCATTCCCATATTTGTTCAAATGCCAACATCTTCAGAGAGGTCGTCCTTTGCTATCCCATCCAAAACCACACTTATCCACCTGTTCCAGTCTTCACCCTGTTGAACTATTTTAATGGCACCCCATGACACATTTTTATATCTGTCTCTTCTCATTACAGTAGAAACTTAACAAACATAACTTGATCAATTCCATTTCTTTTTTTCTTTTTTTTTTAATTAAATCATAGCTGTGTACATTAGTGCAATCATAGGGTACAATGTGCTGGTTTCATATACAATCTGAAATGTTTTCTTTTTTTTTTTGGAGACAGAGCCTCAAGCTGTCACCCTGGATAGAGTGCCATGGCATCATAGCTCTCAGCAACCTCCAATTCCTGGGCTCAAGCGAGTCTCCTGCCTCCGCCTCCCAAGTAGCTGGGACTACAGGCACCTGCCACAATGCCCGGCCATTTATTCGTTGCAGCCATCATTGTTTGGTAGGTCTGGGCTGGATTCGAACCCGCCAGCTCAGGTGTATGTGGCTGGCGCCTCAGCCGGATGAGCCACAGGCGCCAAGACTGAAATGTTTTTATCAAACTGTTTAACATAGCCCTCATGGCATTTTCTTAGTTATCGTATGAAGACATAAATGCAGATCAATTACATTTCTATCTATAGTCACTGTACTTATCAGGCACTCAGTAATGCTCACCGAGTAACGCAATGGGAACACAACATTATATGTTGGTTAAAACTGAAGAAATCTGCTCAAATGCAGCACAGCAAAATAACTTTGAGTGGCTCTTCCTTAAGATCTTGTTTCTTTTGATTGTTATGTGCATTTTGTGCATTTCCTGTAAATAATCAAATTTATGTTTTGTTCTTTATTATCACAATGACTCATGACTAATGATGATTCAGAAACATAAATTTTTGTCTGGCCTTCATTTTGTTAAGTATCAGTAGTTGTTAATTTATTTTAAACAATCAATTACTAAAAATTAATAATTGATTGATATTTAATTAATGCTTTAGCCCTAGATATAATTATAATGTTACCTAATAAAAATATTAATATCAAAATGTACATAAAAAATTTAACTATAATTTTAGGACTCTAAAACTCTCAGCTCTTGTTCAAGTTTTCCCAGTTCATAATTATTTATATAGTATGGTTTCTAACAATGCATCCTTCCTTAAAATATGACATCACTTTGGAGCAAAATATATTTTTAGATAAACTATATGTGATATATAGAAATATAAACACTAACTGAGTAAATTGGACTGTCTAATATGAAATTATACTTTTCTCCTACACCAGTACTCACAAAAGTCGTTCTCTCCTGAGACTGGATAAAATAAATTTTAGGTAAATAACAGTTTTTTCAGTCAAAATCTGCACTAAACAAATATATTTGTCTTTTACACATTGTTAAATCCTTAGTAAACAGAATTTTCTTCTCTTACAAATTGGAAGATAATTTTACCTTTTCTACTTAGTTCTCAATTTGTCCCAGAATCCTAAAGAGAAAGGGCTAATTTTTTCCCTATTTCCTTGCTTTACCCCTTTTTATTACCTAACTGCTATTTCTAGAATTGTCTCATAAAAACAATGGGGGCAGCAGGGGTTACAAAAAAAGACGAAGGAGCTGAAGTGGTTATTAACTGGCTGCAGGGAAAATGCATAAATGTTGGCTGTAACTTGCAAGGGCAGTTTCGTTCATTCTGGGCAGTCCCTGTGAGGTTCTGAACTTGGTTTACTTGATCGCTCTAGCCTGATGTCTCTAATATGATGAAGTTTTCTCTAGCTGAATACATGTGATATCTCCATCTTTGACTTCACGTAGTTCACTACATATACTCTTCTGTTGAGTGACTTGACTTCTCCAGGTGGGTCTTTGGAAGGGGCTATTTTCACAACCACCAAGATCAGGAATTCTTCCTCAGGTCTTCTTGGTCCTTGGCAACATGCAGCATTCATGCATCCTTTCCACTATCGGTGGAAGCCTGATCTCACCAACCATAATTCATTCCTGAAATGCCATTTGCCCTGTGATTTTTTTCTATAAAAGTGCATTAGTCGAGATTCTCCATAAAAGCAGAGTCCATAAGACATACATATTTGCTTGTGGGTGAGTATAAATATATATTATATTATGTGATATGTAGATAATATGTAATCTCTTCTCCATTAAATCTGTTTTTACTCTAAAGATCTAACTGATTGGCTGAGGCACACTCACATTCAAGAGGAATCACTGCATAAAGTCAACTCAATGTGGATGTTAATGACAAAATACCTTCTTGGAAATCCTAGCTAATTGTTTGATTAAAAGCCTGGGTATTGGGGGAGGAGCCAAGATGGCGGTCTGTAGCCAACTTTCCACAGATGCTCCAGTCCAGAAAGAGAGTTAAAGGACAGAAATTTAGCAAGAAAGCCAATGGTTTGGAACTGAGCCAAAAGAGAAGGTCAAAGAATGCACATCAACCCTGCAGGAGTGACCTGCGACCCCAAGGATACAAATAAAACATATAGAACACATCACCAAGTGGACAGGAGTCCCCTCCCCCATGAGATCGGCTCACAGCATACTCCCTACCTCCATACAAACAAGTGAGCAGAGTTCAGATGTCCTCCCACTCTACCCCATGGGAGAGACCCTCTAAAAAGCAGACCTCCTTCCCCTACTAAGGTGCCATGGCACTCTCCTGCCAGGCATAAAACTGTATAAAACTGTATATATTCTCTACCTGCAAGATTGAACTCCCAGCACTCTCCTCCACTCTCACCCTGAGGTCTGGAGGTCTGTCCCCCATGGAATCCAGATTCTTAGACGTTTTCTCGAGGGGTGTGGACAGGGCGTGGGCTGTTGCTGATCTGTGCTGTTTTTCCAGCTCAGGAGTGGTGAGAGGAAAGTGAGCCCAGAGAAGGCCGAACTGGAGAGGCGGTCCCCTGAGGCACCGAGCAGCAGCGCTGAGAAAGCTTTGCTAAATTTCAGCCGCACCTGGCCCTCAGAGGATGACAGCTGAGACAAAGGGCTGAAGCTCACAGACTAAGTCAGGACAATTAGCAGCCCAGAGTCTCTTCCACAGGGCAGAAATTCTGAGAACTTGTTCTGTTCTATCAGTAACATCAATCAGGGACAGGGCTGGAACTGAGTGAATCGCCCCAGCCCCTATCAAGTACCCAGGTTGTCAGGCCTCACCTCCCCCCTGCCAACACCGACAGAAACTGGTGGACTGGCTGAGGAGCTACAGTGTCCCTTGTGACCTAGGCAGGCACAAACCTCTAGAGCATCTACTAAGTGGAGGGAACTGGATCACAGCCCTGCAGGGTTACCAGAGACTGGGTGTGACAGAGGGGCAAGGTGGGGTAGGAGGCATCAACCTTCCCAGACTAATTTACTGAGTGGGGGGCCCTCCTGAGCTCACAGAGCCCTGGAGCAAGTTATACTAGAGCTTCCAGCAGACTCCTGCTATCTAGTCGCCAGAGACTTTTCAACTCTTTGATTTGAGGTTGGTACTAGCTGGGACAATTGATTGGGACCTCTTCAACTGGACCAATCACCTGAGGACTTTCAAACGTGGTACAGTGGGTGTGTGGTAGTGGGAAGGTTTGATTTTCCTTTTTCAATTGTTGTCTGTGGGGGGCGTGGTGACCTAACTGCTGGTATTTCTCCACAGGTCAGATTCCAACACAGAGTAACTGATTCTCTAGGGTAAGACAGAGACCAGCTGAAAATAAGACAGAGTCACTTAACCCTACCACATCAAGAAGGCCCCCAGTTTCACAGGCAGTAGCAAAGTATGGGTTGGCAAAACTCTAGGAGAAAAGGTACAAACACCACTCCCAGCTTACAGGCAAAGGACTGGTCAATCACTACTCCTAGAACTCCCAACCCAACTTATCCTTACTTACTCGTCCAGCCAAATGGTGCAAAATAAATATGGGGTGGAATCAGTGGAAAAGTTCTGGAAACATGAACAACCATAGTAGATCAACCCCCTCAAGGAACAATTTGGCGGACACAAATGACGATCCTATGCATAAACAGATGGCTGAGATGTCAGAAATTGAATTCAGAATTTGGATTGCAAACAAGACCAATAAAATAGAGGAAAAATTAGAATTAGAAATTCTGGGAGCATTTCAAAAATTGTCTCAAGAAGTCAAGGAATTCAAAGACCAAATGACCAAAGATTTTGAGACATTGAGACAAGAAGTTGCAGCCCTTAAATATCTGAGAAACAAAGTAGAATCCCTCAGTAACAGAATGGAGCAAGCAGAAGAAAGGATTTCTGACATGGAAGATAAAGCTTTCAAACGCTCCCAAAGCTACAAAGAGGTAGAGAAATGGAAGGCAAAAACGGATCATTCTCTCAGACAGCTCTGGGATAACTCAAAGAAAACCAATATTTGCCTCATAGGGATACCTGAAAATGATGAAGTGGCGTCACAAGGCACAGAGTCTCTTCCTTATGAGATTATGAAAGATAACTTTCCAGACATGCCAAGAGATTCCGAAATTCAGACAGCAGACAGTTTCAGAATCCCAGCATGACTCAACTCGAATAAGACATCCCCGAGGCACATCATAATTAAGTTCACTAAAGTTAATACAAAAGAGAAAATTCTGAAAGCAACAAGACACAAGAAATCTATTACCTATAAGTGGAAGAATATTAGAATAACTGCAGATCTCTCTGATCAAATCTTTCAAGCTAGAAGAGAATGGGCATCTACTTTTAATCTCCTAAAACAAAAGAACTTTTAACCCAGGATCCTGTACCCAGCTAAACTGAGATTCATCTACAATGGAGAAATTAAATACTTTAATGACATCCACATGTTGAAGAAATTTGCTATAACTAAACCAGCTCTCCAGGATATTCTCAAACCTATCCTCCATACTAACCAGCGTAATCCTCCACCATAAAAGTTTTCTCACCCAGAAAATTCTTACCAAATTCAAACTTCCACAGTTACGACAGGATTAAAAATGTCCACTAGATTTTCTACAGATTTATCAATATTTTCTATTCATGTGAATGGCTTAAATTGTCCTCTAAAGAGGACATAGGTTGGCTGACTGGATACAAAAACTCAGGCCAGATATCTGTTGCATAAAAGAGTCTCACTTTACCTTAAAAGATAAATTTAGACTCAAGGTGAAAGGATGGTCATTTATATTCCAGGCAAATGGAAAACAGAAAAAAGCAGGTGTTGCGATCTTAATCACAGATACAATAGGCTTTAAACCAACCAAAATAAGGAAGGATAAAGATGGTCATTTCATATTTGTTAAAGGTAATACTCAATATGATGAGATTTCAATTATTAATATTTATGCACCCAACCAGAATGCACCTCAATTTATAAAAAAAACTCTAATAGACATGAGTAACTTGATTTCCTCCAGCTCTATAGTAGTTGGAGATTTTAATATTCCTTTAGCAGTGTTGGATAGATCCTCCAGTTAGAAGCTAAGTAAAGAAATTTTAGATTTAAACTTAACCATTCAACAACTGGATTTAACAGACATCTACAGAACATTTCATACTAATAAAATTGAATACACATTTTTCTCATCAGCCTGTGGAACATACTCCAAAACTGATCACATCTTAGGTCACAAGTCTAACCTCAGCAAATTTAAAAGAATAGAAATTATTCCTTACGCCACCATGGAATAAAAGTTGAACTCAATAACAACAGGAATCTGCATACTCAAACAAAAATATGGAAGCTAAATAACCGTATGCTGAATGATAGATGGGTCACAGACGAGATTAAGAAGGAAATCACCAAATTCTTGGAACAAAATGACAATGAAGATACGAAACATCAGAACCTCTGGGATACTGCAAAGGCAGTCAGTCCTAAGAGGGAAATTTATAGCACTGCAAGCCTTCCTCAAGAAAATGGAAAGAGAGGAAGTTAACAACTTAATGGGACACCTCAAGCAAGTGGAAAAGGAAGAACATTCCAACTCCAAACCCAGCCGGAGGAAAGATATAACCAAAATCAGGGCAGAATTAAATGAAATTGAAAGCAAAAGAATTATACAACAGATCAATAAATCAAAAAGTTGGTTCCTTGAAAAGGTCAATGAAGTAGATAAACCTTTGGCTAACCTAATCAGGAAAAAGAGAGTAAAATCTCTAATTTCATCAATCAGAAATGGTAAAGACGAAATAACAACAGACCCCTTAGAAATTCAAAAACTCCTTAACGAATATTACAAGAAACTTCACTCTCAGAAATATGAAAATCTGAAGGAAATTGACCAATACTTGGATGCATGCCACCTTCCTAAACTTACCCAGAATAAATTGGAAATGTTGAACAGGCCGATATCAAGTTCTGAAATAGCATCAACTATACAAAATCTCC